>JASAND010012254.1:0-52413 GCA_030248195.1 Trissonchulus latispiculum
ACCGACCAAACTTTACGAGTGGGAAACTGTGCACAAGGAGAACGTCGAACCTGGAGGAGATGTAGTTCCAGTCGACCCAACTAACCTCGCCAACAAACCTAAGTGAATCCTACCGAATGGAGTTTAACCACCGATGGAAAGCAAAGACTCAGATAAGAAACTACCCCAAATTTGCTGAAAAATACACACTTAAATAAACTAACTACCTACCCACTAAATACTCAGAAAAACCCTACTTACCGATTATACAATTCTAATACAAAAACCTAACTAAGAAAGACACCCTAAAATGGCCTAAAAATGAGACCACATTTACTATAAGGTACGTGCTGGACAAAGGGGCGAACCCCGAAAATGCGTACAATAAATTTTAAAGACAAATTACAGTGTAGGAAAAATAGCCTAACTAAACAATGGAATACAAAAGGGAATAAAGTACAGAATACACAGTGGTTTCTATTACCCAAAAATACTACCGAAGATAAACTATAGAGAGATATTACCCTAGAAAAAGAATCGTAAACCTATCAAAAAGTAGCAGAAGATTTAAGCACAATAATTTTAAAAACAAATAAAGCTAGATTAAATATGAAAGGTCAAGCTCGACAGGGTTAACCTGGAGCGACTAGAAGCCTAGAGGGGTAGACCCTTTAGACATATAAAGTAGGCAATGAGCAGGCACAGCAATTTTAGGCAGAGTAAAGCACAGCTAATACGGAAAATATACAGGGAGCGCCGATAAAAATACACGACCACACAGGTTAAGGGCAAGTCACTAGACTGATGAAATTTTAGAAGTCTAGATAAGACCAGTTTTTGAGCCTGCGTGGTTGAATTTGATTGGATAAAATTAAGACCAACTTTTAGAGAGAGAAAAGGATGGACATTTCTAGCAAAAACAGGCATACACACAGCGCCAGCTAGTAGCTAGGCTGACTGACACATATATACGTATTTTCTACATAGACACACAACAAAACGTCTCACGAATTTCAAAATACATTCTCAACATAAACTTCACACATTATAAATATTTTCAAAACTAACTTTTCTAACATTAATTCACTCAAAATAAATTGACACACACATACATATTATTTCTAGAGGACCGACGTCACGCCGCCTCATGACAATTCTGCGCCCGTTAGCAAAAAGCTGAAAAACCTGATTTAAGTGTGTTTACTACATCCCTGCTTTTGAAAAATTGGTGAGTAGTCAAGAGGTAGAACACATCATTAAAGTATTAGTGTGTGTGTGTGCGTGTGTGTGTGTGAGTGAGTACGAGAGGGAGAGAGTGTGCGTGGGTGGGTGTTGTGTTTATTACTAACTAAGAGTGTGACAAGCGTCAAGTTCTTAGTTATTAGGCTTGCGACATCATCTGCACGATAACGGCTGATCCCCCCCCCCCCCAATTAGACCCATCGCCATCACTTCAAAGAAATTTGCATGCTATTTTTGTATGCTGAAGCTCGCAACAGACGCACATTGAACCAACTGACTTGTTGTTTTTTGAGCTTTAGAACACAAAGGTCAGCCCTTATCGTGCAGATGATATCGCAAGCCTAATTACTAAGAGCTTGGCGCTTGTCACACTCTTAATTATCTCTTCTTGACATTACTGAACTGAAGTAAATACGTTACTGCTAATTGTTGTTAAGGTAATGTTAAAAATCCAATGTTGCAGCTATCATTCTATCCAATATTCGCCTTCAATTGTTAACAACTGAGTGCCTTGCTATGTCCTTCCAACCCTCAGTGCTTATAGTTATTCTAAATTAATTTTTAAAAGTTGGATATTTTTTATTCATTGTCCCTGTTTTGATCTTAACAGTGTTATTTCATGTTGTCTACATTCTTATTGAGGTGCCAACTTCACTCATCCCACGTGTTAACGTATGTATATAACATCTTGGTGATTCGCTTAAATATTAAATATTAATGCATAAAGCCGACCGGTTAGCACAGCTTTGAGCTAACAATTGTAACTGTCTGTCATTTTCTTGTCTAGATTGGCATGTTCAGAAACTGAACAGCAGAGACTGTTACAAAAGAAAGTTTGTTCCAAAGGGAAAGCTCCGGACAATGGTGTACCCACATGAGCCGTGATTTCACAAAGCTCTGTCAGTTCCAATCAGACTACAGCTAGACTGTTTCACTCTATGAGAATCTTGCTCAATGACATTGTGTCGACATAATTTGTCAGTCTACGTTGGGAAGTCGGTATGCATAATACCAAGAGTAGATAATAGGAAGAGTATGACACGGAACTCTTCCTAGTGTAATTGGCCTGTCAGATGCTCGGCACATTAAGGCCGAAATCTCGGCGGGGGGGTCACGGTTAACACAGTTAACCATGTGTTTATATGCGTTTCAACTAAAATGAATCTGATTGGCTAATCCCCTACCTTATGTCAAAATTACGTGTATAAGGTGACCCCCCCCGAGATCTCGGGGGGGCTCAGCTTAACGTTGTTAAGCGTGTGTTTATATGCGTTTGAACTGAAATGCATTTGATTGGCTGCTTCGCTGCTGCTATAGAAATGCACTGGTGAGGGCTACGATAGCTAAGTAACCAATCAAATGCATTTCAGTTCAAACGCATATAAACACACGCTTAACAACGTTAAGCTGAGCCCCCCCCGAGATCTCGGGGGGGGTCACCTTATACACGTAATTTTGACATAAGGTAGGGGATTAGCCAATCAGATTCATTTTAGTTCAAACGCATATAAACACATGGTTAACTGTGTTAACCGTGACCCCCCCCGACCGAGATTTCGGCCTTAATGTTCCGAGCATATGACAGGCCAATTACACTAGCAAGGGTACGGTGTCGTACTCTTGCTATTATTAACTCTTGATAATACCTACGGTTCCTAACACCGAAAAGCCTATATTTATGTTAGCGCTTAGAGATTTGATCCTGCAAATAGTTTGCTGCCCGCAAGTATATACCTAAATTAAGGCTAAGTTAAATTTAAACTAGTTAATTTATTAGGTTTTCTATTGCATTTGGTGAACTGTAGTACTTCTAACCGTCGGTGGGTGGGCAGGATATCTACTACGTTTGTAGGTACAGTGACAATACATATTCTGCATGATCCCGTTTTTTGAAGCATATAGAATTATGTTTGATTCCCTTTTGTGTAATTTTTTTGAGACCTCATTGTGTATATCCATTGTCATGGCTGTCTGCTAGGCTTGTGCCTTAAAAAAATTTCCCGGCCTGGGCAGAAGGCTCCGTGTATTGTTGGTCGGCCCGATGAAGGCCCGGCGTGCAGAAACGTAACACAGAATAGCTAGTGCGAGTCTTTAGTCTAACTTAGACCGCTTCTGAAAGCTTAAAGTCGACTTTCTGGGGAATATGGTTTATTGTGGAAAGGTCGTTTAGTGCACTTCATGTCATATTGGCTTTGTTTATACAGATGCCTGCAAGAGCAATATAAGCAAGTTTCGTTCAGGATAGCTGGTGCATATATTTCAGTTTAATCAGGTAAACCGAATCATTAGAGGACTTGGGGCGAAATGACCTTAACCTCAACCTCAAAGTTTTAAATGGGTAAATAAGTCTCTCTTGCTTATTTGAAGGCGAGACATTCAATGAATGTACCAAGTGGGCCACGTTTGGTAAGCATAACTGGCTCTGTGGGGTGAACCAAACGTCTTGTTAAAGTGCCAAAGTTTCCCTCAGAATAAAGTTTCCGTAAAAAACGTTTCCCTCAAAAAACACTGAGGCTCGAAATTAATTCATAATTTAATTTTTTCATATCCTGGTTAAGGGCCTTGAAAAATATATAGCAAAACCATGACACAAGAAACTTTGTAATGAGTTTGCAGTAAGTTGGTAATTTTTCAGCAAGATACATGATTCCATAAAACACATTAAGTGGAACAGATTTATTATTCTCAGCACTTACTTCATGGTTTGGTGATGCACACGTCTAAAGTGTTTCTGAGATATCTTGTTTCACTGAAAGGCGGCTTAATAGTGTGCTTAGCACTAGTGGAAATCTTATCTTATTTATTTTTTCCATGAAGGTGGTCCGCAAAGTGTATTTCAAATTGGCAGGAATTTAAAATTTCAAATTCAGAAAAAATGTGCGTTGCAAAACAAAAGTTCAACTTTAAATTTTGTGTAATAATTTTGCAATTTTTGCTATTTTTAAAATTTTTTAAAATTATTACTCAGTTGGCGAGGTTGGTGTTCAGGTTGATACAATGCCCGCTGGCATTTTCTAAGTTATTTTCACTGTTAAATTTGGTAACAATAGTGCCAGGTCTTTTGCTACTTCTTTGCCTCACTGACTCAACTTGACGTTTCTCCATTCATCAATAACGATTATTGTAAGGGAAGCAGGCATAGGAAAGATTGATAAGCCTGCAATGGGAGTTCAGCTGATGGTCCCGTGGTGTAGTGGTTAGCATGTCTGCTCCGGAGCAGAAGCGCCGTGGTTCGATCCCCGGCGGGACCAATTCTTTACTTTCAATGGTCAGTGAAAAGCTGAACCTCCCTCTTCCCTTCTCTCTTCTAGGTCCTGGTTTCGTGGGTACGAGGGTGCCTGACGCCTCCCGTTTGGGCTTGTCCTCGGTTTCTTCCTGATCCGCCAGCCCTGATAGAAGCGCTACATTATAATCTTAATAGGATCCAGTTGTATTGTAGCTTCAAGGCTACACAGTATGGAACACAATATAAGCTTACTCGAAAGAAAAATTAATTAGGTTGTTTAGACTAATTGCAGGCCCTCAATTTAACATTGTGTTAAAGGTTTTAAAGGCTGACTCTTGGTGACGTTTCACTGCCGATACAATAAGTACAATTATTTCTGTTGGTAACATCCTGAAATTATCAGTTTTGTTTTGTTGTTTAGCTTATTTTTAAATTTTTTTATGACCCATGGAGGTTTCCTCTGAGTTGCGTGATTGCAGGACCTTGAGGGGAGTTGGTGGAAGTTTCTTTTTTCCGATCCGGCCAGGCCGGTAACTGCCTGGTCTCGGCCCGGCCCGGCCCGGCCTCTTGGAAAGGTTCCCATTCAAATTATTGCTAAAAAATGCATTGGCTGCAAACAAGGTAAAAAGTTTACGGGTACATCTAGTACCCCCTCTTTCTCTAAACCCGTCTTTTGCCCAACCGCAGATATGATCAAAAGTGGCGGCGGGAGTGCGTGCTGTGGGCACAGTGGGCGATCCTTTGGTGCTCTTGTGTCCTGTTCAAGAAAGGGTAGAGTAGAGCTGAAAGTAACTGTTTTAACTCTTCTTAACTCCACTCAAACCTTGAGTTTTCCTCTTTTAACCCCTTCATGAAAAGCATCGAGTTAATTGTAACTCTACTCTACCTTTTCACGCCCTAGGGTTGTCGTCTGGTTAGCGCCAAACCAGGTGATCGCTTCAATAAGCCGTTTCTCATAATTTGCTACCACTACACTGATCCGGTTTAATGCTCCCCGTATCTGTAGGAGTTTTATAAAAACTCTAATTCTTGTCTTTGAGATACAATCCTGTGTTGTATATGCTGTTTGCCAAGATATAGCGCTTTTATGACAAGTGACGCACTGTGCAGATATCGAATCTCTATGGCAAAGTACCTCGGTAATCTTGACAACTATAGTCCCGAAATTGAAAGATGGACTTCGAACCTAGACCGATTGCACCATTTTTTGTTGCATATAATGTGGTGGAAGAAAACAAGAAATAATCAATCTTTCTAACAGCGATTAGCGTGTCTCGAGAACCTAGTGGCCCCAGGAAACCTCATGATTTGGATTTAGCAGAGTTGGAAGCCAAATTTCAAAGTCATTTTGAACCAGCTCCTTTAAAGTCTGCAGAACGGTAGAAATTCTATGATAGAAGACAGCTGGAGGGAGAAGCTACAACCGAGTTTTTAGCAGAGTTATGTAGATTGTCATCAAAATGCCAATTCGGCGAATTTTTGGATGAAGTCCTATGCGACATCTTTGTCTTTGATCTACGAAATCAAGCCATTATGTGCGTCTTCTTGCAGACCAAGATTTGACCAACCAGAGGGCTTATGATCTTGCTAAGACAACGGAGTTCTCTGAAAGAAGTTCGTCCGAAACTCATCAAGAAAAATCTGTTCAAGTGAATAAAGTGGATGAACGCCCATCCAACGAGCAAGCCTCCAATGTTAACTGCAAAAAACTCAATCTAACTGCTGCAGATGTAATGGGTCCGGACACTGGACTGCTAATTGCCGATTTAAAAATTATTCCTGCAGAACTTGTGGTAAGCGAGGTCACATTTCCGTGTTGATTGATCAGGGTTGATTGATCCACATGTTGATCAAGGCAGAAATCAAATGATTCAACATATAAAGTTCCTGCTCAGACAAAGAATCCCCATAAGAACTACTGCATCGACCCGTCAGAGGCCAATCCAATGTATCATGTCTATTTACAAAGTAAAGCTCAACCCTTCACAGTAAATTGTCGTATAAATGAGGTTCCTATCAAGATGCAAGTTGACACTGGAGCAGCTGTATCGGTACTACCGCAACGGTTGGTTCAATTCAAGTTACTAAACCTGAAACTGAAAGGCTCAACCCTACACCTCAAGGGATACAACGATACTACCAATCCTGTGACGGGAGAAGCAAGAGTGAACGTTGAATACAACAAACATTTTTCCATTATCTTCCAGTTATTATAACTTCAGCTAAAAGGGGCCCTCCATTACTAGGCAGAGATTGGCTGAAGAGAAATTAAGCTAAACTGGTCGGAAATATTTTCTGTAAAATCAGACAAAGCTAAGGGTCAATTGCAGAGGATTAAAACTTTCTGTGACCGATTCCAAAATTTATTTTCATCCTCATTAGGAGAAGTAAAGGGAGTGCCAGTCCAAATTCTAGTCCCTCCTAAAGCCAGCCTCAAGTTTTTCTGTCACAGGCCGGTTCCTTTTGCTATAAAAGAAGGAATTGAAAAATCAATCAACAGAGACGTAGCCGACGGCATTTTGGTACCAATAAAAGTGTCGACCTGGGCATCTCCAATTGTCCCCGCGCTAAAGCAACTGGTGAAGTAAGGGTTTGTGCAGATTTTAAAGTCACAATCAGCAAAGTTTTACAAATAGATTAGCATCCAATTCCAAACCCAGAAGAGCTGTTTCAGCTTCTTTTGCTAGGTAAAAGGTTCACCAAGCTAGATCTTGCAAGTTGTAGTCGTCGTCCACAAGGTTCGCGAAATTTCTCCCACAAGGGGTAAGAAAATTGGCCAAAAAATAGGTTTTATGACTAAAATTTAAAAACATTTTCCGGCGTCGCCGAAATTATTTACTTAAAATCACTATTGTGCACTAAAAAACGTAAGAAAAGCGTGTTTAGGCGAAAGATCGCTGTCTGTTCTTAAAAAACTGGCGAAAATCGCTTAAAATCGCTTTCAAAAGTACCCCTAGGAAAACTCGCTCTCACAAGGGGTACCCAAATTTGCTTCAACAAGGACAGCGAAATTTGACCTCCCGTTCAGTTATGCTTACAACCAACTTAAGATTGACGAAGAAAGTCAAAATGTTTGTGTCATTAATACGCACCTTGAGCTCTTCAAGGATAAACATCTGCCATTTGGAGTTTCGTCAGCCCCTGCAATTTTCAACAAGAAAATGCATGAAGTCCTGAGTGGCTTTCCAGGCGTAGTATTCTTTTTTGATGATGTCCAATCTAAAAGAAGTCTTCAACAGGCTTGAAGAAAACGGTTTCAAGTTGGGATTAAGCAAATGCGTATTTTGTGCTGATAAGATCCCCTGATATGATACCTTGGCTTGTCAATAGATCAGATTGGAGTCTAGTCATTGGACAAAAAATACAAGCAATTGATAAAATTCCTCCACCTAGTTCGGTTCACGAGCTAAAAATGTTCTTGGGGAAAATAAATTTTTACACTTCTACGATAGCTAGCCTGGCAGTGCTGGCTGAACCATTATACAGATTGCTAAAGAAGGGGATCAACTGGGATTGGTCAGCTGAATGTCAAAGAAGTTTCGATGAGCTAAAGGCAAAGTTGAATAAGAAGCCGATTCGAGTACGATGATCCGAAAAAGAAGTTAGTACTAGCCTGTGATCGCCTATTGGTATCGGTGCCGTTCTTTCTCATCGACTAGAAAATGGTTCTGAGCTTCCAAAGCATTGAGCATCAGAACAGAAATACGCCCAAATCGACAAAGAAGAAGTTTTTAAGAAGAAGAATCCATTAGATTTGGGATGAAGAAGTTCTTACCCATATCTTTTCGAAAGAAGTTTTATTCCAGTCACAGATCACCAACCTTTAGTGAAAATATGTGGTCCATGCAACGGCATTCCAGCTTATGTGGCGAATCGTCTGCAAAGATGGGCCATCATATTATCTGATTTCTACTACACAATAGAATATCGCAAGCCAAAGGATAACGGGAACGCAGACTGCCTTTTATGGTAACGCGAACTCAATTGATATGATGTCTATTCAATGGTTATATCACAAGATACATCAAGGTATCAGATCACACAGAAATTTCAAAATTTTTAACCATTTCAGTCACAACACTTATCCCCTCTTCTTTTAAAGTCAGTCCCAAAATTCTATTCTTCTAAATTCATCATTGACTGGGTTGTATCTCAAAGGCGGCCTTCGGTTACGAACAGGACGCATATTTCTATCATGCATCGCTGCCGCTGGGTTTGGGTCGCCATTTCGGATATTGACATCTTTCAAACCTTGAGGCTCTTGGACAACTTCCGGAAAAAGTAAGAAATCGGAATCAGGCCATGGGTCACGGGAATGTTGACGAACGGCAACTGGAATCCTGGTCTTTACAAGCTTTCTAGAATTCCAGATCTTGTTGTTTTCCAGCAGATATGTGTGAGGTCCTTTCTTTCCAATAATTTTCAGAGGAAGTGAAAATTTTGAGCGCCCTTTTATTCTGTTAGGCAACTCATGACGAACGTAGTCACCAACGTTGAGGCTGTCTTTGACTCTTTCTTGCTTCCTGTAACTTTCCTGATATCTCCTTACGGTACTCTGTAGTTTTTCTTCCGGAATAACAAAGTCTCTCTTTCTTGACGGAGTATTTAGCTTTGTACGAACTTGTCTCTGTAGAAATAACTCGGCTGGAGTTTTTGTCGTAGAACGATGAGGAGAAAATCTGTATGCCGCTAGAATATCAGTTATCTTCGTTTTCCAAGGCTTCGTTGAAGCTGAGTGAACAATTAGCTTTTCTTTAAGTAGGCGATGAAATCTTTCAATGGCCCCATTTGCCTGCGGATTATACAAAGCAGTGAGACTGTGTTTGATGGCATTGGACTTGAGGTAATCTTCAAACTCAATGCTTGTGAATTGAGGACCATTATCAGATATCACCTGTTCTGGAAGTCCATATCTAGAAAACAGAGTTTCCATGAACTTGATAACAGCTTTAGTTGTTATGATTTGCACCGCAGCGACTTCTGCCCACTTCGAAAAATGGTCGATGACGGTAATCAGGTAAGGTGTATGAGGTGGTGCAGTTGTAATCGGCCCAACTATGTCGATACCAATTCGCTGCCACGGATATGAAGGGAATGGTAAGGGCTGGACGGGCGGATGTTCTTTTACTGCAACTTTATCACTTTGCTGGCATTCAGCACAGTTGTTGACCAATTCTTCAACTTCTCTATCCATACCTGGCCACCAGTACATCTGTCGTAACATCTGCTTGGTCTTTGTTATGCCGGTATGACCTTCGTGGGCGAGATGAAGAACTTTGGTTCTGGATTCAGCTGGGACAACCAAGCGCTCAGGTGCTCTGAATATACAGTCATTGGCCAAATAAAGTTCATCTTTTATGGAGTGGTACGGTCTGATTTCAGGGTTTAGTTTTTCTTTTCTTGGCCAGCCCACCAATGTATACTTGACCAAATCTTGGCTTGTTAGGTCGCTTAAGGTTGATTGGCTGATTTCTTCCAGGGAAATCGCAGGTAAGCTTCCAATGAATGCGACCGGTATTTCAATATCGTCTAGGAAACTTTGGCATTCCGGTATTGGAAGTCTTGATAAACAATCAGCAACAGCATTTTGAATCCCAGGTTTGTATTCTATGGTGTAGGTGTAGTTAAGGAGTCGTGCATGCCAACGGGATATGCGCATCGGTTTATGTCCTTGGCCACCGGTGTCTAGCAATGTGGTCAAAGCTTGGTGGTCGGTACGTAGGACAAAAGGTCGGCCCCATAGGTAAGTATGCCAGCGTTCACATGCCCACACACAAGCCAGGGCTTCTCTCTCCGCGGTAGAATATCGTCTTTCTCTTTCACTGAGAGTGCAGGAGCCAAAAGCGACAGTTCTTTCTTTGGTACCGTGCTTTTGGATCAGCACGGCCCCTAGCCCATAAGCCGATGCATCTGTTTGGACGATTGTTGGTAGGTCTGGATCAAACAAGGCAAGTACCGGTGACTTCAGAATCATGTCCTTGATCTGACGGAATGCTTTCGATTCTGTAGTGCTCCATCGGAAACTTGCTTTGTCTCTGGTCAGGGCTCGAAGTGGTTCACTGATTGTTGCAAAATTTGGCACAAATCTTAAGTAGTAGGAACACATTCCTAAGAATGTGCGCAAGGTTGGCAAATCCTTTGGTTCCGGGGCGTCTTGGATGGCTTTCAGGTTTTTGTTGTTAGGCATCAGACCATCTTCCGTGATCACGTGTCCTAGGCAGTCCACTTGCTTCTGAGACAGGATAACTTTACTCAGTTCGATTCGGACATCATGATCTTCCAGTCGTTTCAGCACTTTATGTAATCTCTCATCATGTTCAGTCTGATCCTTGCCAGCTAGGATAATATCATCCTGATAGACTACTACACCGGGGATACCCAGTAAGATTGACTGCATCATTCTTTGGAAAGCAGCTGCCGAATTTTTCATCCCCATGGGTAGTCGCTTATATTGGAAGATACCAACATCGGTGCTGAACGCTGTGAGGGGTCTGCTTTCCTCCACCAGCTCCATTTGGAAATAGGCTTTTTTAAGGTCAATTTTGGAAAAAAAGCCTCCCATCTTTCAATTCAACAAAAATCTCTTGTACTTTAGGTAACGGAAACTTGTCTGGGATTATGGCATCATTGAGCTTTCGGAGGTTGCAACAAATCCTAATCTTTCCGTTGGGTTTTATTACTGCTAACATGGGGTGAAGCCACGGAGAGGTCTCAACTCTTTCTATGATACCATCTTTTTCTAGTTGAACCAATTCTTCCGCTACACGGTCTTTTAAGGCGAAAGGAACACTTTTATGTTTTCTAATGGTAGGAACTGTGCCTTCAGCAATTCGTATCTTGTGCTTGTATCCTTTTATCTTACCCATGGTTTCTGAAAACAATCTAGGATATGTTTGTTGTAATGATTCCATGCTGATATGGTTAACAGTTAGGGTAGAGCCTTCAATGTTTATCTTCAACTGCTTCATTAAATCTAAGCCCAAAAGAGCACTGTTACCATCAACAATGTACAAAGTTGCTTGGGTTACCTTGTCGTTATGAAGAATTTGAATCTTAGCAGTACCATAGGTGTGGATCAGTTTCTGATCATAGGTTCGCAGCTTAGTTGACGTAGATTCGATTTGGTTTCTTGGAAAATGCTTCAGGTAGATTTGGATAGGTATCAGTGAAACTTTTGTTCCAGTGTCTATTAAGAATTGATGTGCCACAAGAGTACCTTTCTGGTCTTTGAACTTGACTGTAAACATAATCCCGGTGATTGAATTCTGGTCTTGAATGTTGAAGATTTGAAAATTTTCTTCAGGTGGGGATTCTTCGGATTCATACACATCAACTTGACGAACAGGTTTAGCCGTTCTACTTTGTTGAGCTTTCTTGGCTTTACATACCTTTTCAAAATGTCCTTTCTTCTGGCAGAAATGACAGATGCTGTTAGTCGCGGGGCATTCGTACTTGTTGCTTTTGTGATCCCGACCACACCGCATACAAACTGACCTGGATTTGGTGAATTTGCCAGGGTAAGTGTTTCGGGTTCTGCCTGACGTAGTTGGTTTGATGGCATTGACGGAGTTGTGTTCGTCTTTAGTTGTCATCAAAGTTCGCGCTTCCGTAAAGGCCTTTTCAATTTGGGTCGCGATCTGAACAGCTTTCGCAGCTGTAAGGTTGGGTTCCATAAGTAATCGTTCTTTAATCTTTGGATGATTCACGCCTTCGACAATTTGGTCCCTTAACATATCGTCCTGAGTTGGACCAAATTCGCACAGGGTAACAAAACTCCGAAGGTCACTGCAGAAAATGGAAAAGGGTTCGCCAGGCCTTTGTCTTCGTTGGCGAAATTGATGGCGGGTAGCAACGGGGTTTTGCTTTGGGGCAAAATGAGTGTCTAAATGTCTTTCCACTTCATTGAAGGTAGGACCGTCTGGATTGTCTGTAGGTATCTGGAGGGTATGGAAAACTCGCTGCGCTTCGGTGCCTAGGCAATGCACCAGTAACGCTGTTTTCCGTCTGTCCGGGTGATCATCTGCACCTGCAGCGATCAGGTACATGTCAAATTGACGTTTCCATTGACGCCAAGGGATGGGTGGCTCCCCTGGTACTTCAAGATATGGTGGCGGTTGTCTTAAGGCATCCATTTTTTACTCGTCGCCAAAAAGTATGGTAACGCGAACTCAATTGACATGATGTCTATTCAATGGTTATATCACAAGATACATCAAGGTATCAGATCACACAGAAATTTCAAAATTTTTAACCATTTCAGTCACAACACCTTTCCCGTTTCCCGCTGGTCGCAAGAAACACTGAAGATTTTGATAAAACAGAAATGGAGATTAATGCAATTCACAATGACCACATTTCGCAGATACCTGTCACGGTTGAAACTGTTGCAGAAGCCACTACAAAAGATAATATTCTGAGCAAAGTGCTACAATAGATATACAATACCCGCACAAGTTAGTCTTAGCGTCTCCATCTAGAGAAAAACACCTGCTTTCATACTACACTAGAAAAGAAAAAATATCAATATGGAATGATTGCTTCTACAGGCGGGACAGAGTTATAATACTCTATACCCTTCGATAGCCCCTGCTATCAGGACTTCATGTTGGTCATCCAGGCGTTACTCGAAGCCATTCTTTGACTCGTCGTTTCCTCTGGTGTGACGGAATTTGGACTGATGTTAAGTCTCACGTGAGCATGTGTCAAGACTGCAACGAAAATAAAGAGAGACCCAAATCCACGGCAAAAGTCACTGTTTGGCCACGATCCGCTCATCCTTGGAGCGAGTTCATATAGACTTCCTAGGTCCTATGAAGAAACAAATGTACCTGGTTTTGGTTGACGCTTTCTCTGGTTGGCCAGAGATTTAACCAATTGCCAATATTACTACCGAGAACACAGTCAAGATGCTGCATGAAGGTTCTGCCGTTTTGGAATTCCCAAAGTCCTGGTTTGTGATAATGGTCCTGCTTTTGTGTCAGGTCAATTTGCAATGTTCTGTCAAAGAAATGAAATAATCACGCGTTTATCACCCCATATCACCCTAACTCCAACGGTTTGCCTGAGCGAATGGTGCGAACTTTTAAGAGATTTATGAACAGATTCAAGAATGATTCCCAAGCTATATACAAGTTTCTGATGTCATACCGAACCTTGCCGTCGCTCCAATACAGCCTTAGCCCTACGGGTCTGATGCTAAACTTCCCAGTGCGAACATGAACACGGCTATCTCTTCTGAGACCAAGTGAATGACAACATGAAAACACCAAATTCCAAGACGGTCACAAAGTCTGGACCAGAAACTACGGTGGTGGAAAGTAATTGGTAGAAGGGGTGATTGCGGACAGACAAGGCGGCTTACTGTATCAGGTTTGGGTCAACACCGACATCTGGGTTCGTCAGGTTGACCAACTGAGGGATAGACTTAGTGGAGCGGAGCCTACCGGGTATTCTGGGAACGCCGACTATTGGACTTTCGATCCTGGGGATCACCGAGATCACCCCATAAACCATGGGATAAATCATCCGGAAGGGGGTCCCACCTGTTCAGCCCCCCCCCCTAGTAACCGTCCAAGACGCCAGGTGCGCTGTCCTGAACAGTTTGACCCTGCCTGTGTACAGTATCTCAGTCCTGTGTTGTATATGCTATTTGCCAATATATATAGCGCTTTTATAACAGTATCTTAAAGCTCAAATTGATGAAAAACAACTTAAGATGAGTAGAAAGCGGAAATTCAGAGGGAGGGGGTGCGTATTTGAAAAAACTAAAAATTGGAAACCTTTGCGAAAGGCTTTTGGCAAATTTGGTCATTTTAATTTCCTGTTTCATGCTTGGAAAAATTCTGTGTCCTACGTTTCCTTTGATTTGATTAATAAACGTTTTCTTATCATCATCTGCTACCTCTATTATGCTTGCGTTGAGTCATCCGGTACTTCAGACTATAATCATGTTCAGAATGAATGACTTTAATTAAGCCTTGCAAAGGTTGCATACAAAATGCTTGGTTGTATATTTTGAGAAACTAACTCCTAGAAAATTTCTAAAATGCTAAATGCTAAATGTTAGATGCTTAATTTGATATCAAGCTGGCAACATCTTGAATTTCAATGGATGGAACCTGGAACTAATGAAGAAGTTGCACAGTTTTGATTCAGCGTTAGGACTATTCTGGTATTTTCCAGAAGCATGGGTCTATTTTCTGTTTATGTTCTGCTATTTTTCTTTTTAATTCTGATTCATTTTTGTTTTCTGATTTTCAGGAACAGAATCGGGAAACGGAGTATAATTTTAGGAACAGGAACAGAAGAGGTCGATATCTTTCGTACGGATCAACTTGTTGGTTGAACTTGAAGCGTAGAACTCTGCGCATTCTGTCTGACAATCAGTGCGAACTCGAATCAATCTTGACACTTCTGTCACACTTCTGACACTTCTCTTTTCTGCAAGTTTTAAAACTTTCCTCTTCCTCCTATTTCGAAAAATTGGAAAAATCACTATTTTGAGATTGTGGTTGTCAGACCCTCATATTTGACCCCAGCGACCAACTGGCTGCACTAGCCTGCACCATTTGTGCCCAAGCTTGACCTAAAGTCATCAATAGTAGTGCGCAAATAGATAGTCTAAGATATTATAGGTCTGTGTTGCCACAGTTCAATGTCATTTACCAAAAAACGGGAATTTCCGAAATTTTGCTAAAACTTGGGATTTCTGCGCCAGAGAAATCTCAACATCGGGCAGAGCTAACCAGGATCAATTGGTATCGTTCGAAATGTCTGGTCATAAGCTGTGATTTGTAGGAAGTAGAATTTTTAATTAGGTCTTACAGCTTTCAGAACATTTCATCAGAGTTGCTGACCCCCAATTTTAACATTGCAGAACAGGCAAATTTGGCTGTTCTCAAACTTAAAAAATTAATTTAAAAATTTTGAAGGCGTAAATTAAAATTCTGCTTTCTACAAATCACCCTTCGAGATCGTATTTATAATAAAAGATGAACGATGAACTGCTCCGTTTTGTCCTTGGCGAGATTTCTCTGGCGCACGGAAAAATCACCATTTTCCACTGCCTATGTTTAACACATGGAACCTCAAATTTGAGGTAAAAATTACTTGCTAACTGTAAGAGATCCGATCTTGATTTCAAAAACTCGTTAAAATATACCAATCGGCCAACAAAATATGTGAAAACGAGCATAATCGGAGGTGGTCGAAAAATCGGCCAAAAATGGACCCCCCTTAATTTGTCGATGATTGTCAGTTGAAATGAATTCTCTAAGAGTTCTACATATGCTTCGTATACTTCGAAAGTTCGAAGATACTTATGCATTGCTGTGTTGTTCTTTATGGTTCTGACTTCTGTTCCGTACCGGCAACCAGACCCTGACAACTGAGGCAAATCCAAATTTAGTTAATTTTAAAATTTATAAAGATGAAGTATTCCAAAATCAAAGATGTGTCCTCAAAAACACCCATTCTGTGCTATTTAAATTGCATAAGCTTTGCAGTAATCCAAATTTAAATTTAAAAACTACTTCAACCACAGTAATTAGTTTCTAACATTCGGGATTCGATCTGTAACTATTGCAGCGCCAAGTCAAAAGAAAACCATTGAGCCAACCACTCTTTATCAATTTAATTTAGCTTGGAAATATATACAATCACAGAATTAATTGCTACATTTATTATTTAATAATAATTTTGCAAAATGATCTCTATACACTGTATATAGAATTGTTATACAGTTATTTCCTTTATCATTGCCACTTCCAGTACTATCTATCTTGTGTGCACACATATATTCTTCATTTCACAGTAGGTCACGTGGTTTAAACCTGCCAATCACAAAAGGCGCTTCTCTAGCCAATCAGAATGCAGCTTGATTTTTGCATTTTAAAACTGAGCGCATGGAAAATCAAACTCAGAGCAGCTATGCATTTGATTATTCTGTGGAAATTAATGCAAAAATCAAAATAATTGTTTGATTTTTGCTACATCTCTGCATTTTAAATTCAGATGTCCCCTTCGTACACGGACACTAGTCTTCTGCTATCCCGCACCTCGGCCTGGTGCAGTCCACGGTTACTCGGTTACTTCAGTGAAAATGCCCGTTTGAAAAGCGGTAGTCAGTAACAAATCAGAAACGAAAAGCAAATTTTTTAGGAATTTTGTTCCCCAGCAGTCATTACGCAATACCAAGAAAACTTCTGGCTGCTTACTCTTCTTGATTGTTACAGATTTAGGAACAAACTGCTCAAAAATTAGGAAAAGCTCACTCATCTCAAGCAATGCTACTGACAATAAAAGTACACCCATGCTACTTTACGGCAAAGCTAGTGTTAAAAGCCTAATCGTAAACGCTAATAAATACCCAATTTTTCTGTGCCACTAAGTTGCCAGGTCGTATGATTAAGGTGATAAATTGGATTTGACATACACTCTTCAAAGAAAATATCACCAAAGTCCCCTTATGAGATCATTTCCAGCCCTTTACCAGTAAACTGAAAAAATTGGTTTCTAACTGGATTCACCTGAATTTTGCTGAACTGTAATGTAGCGCTTCTACCAGGGCTGGTGGACCAAGCAGAAACCAAGGACAAGCCCGAACGGGAGGCGTCAGGCACCCTCGTACCCACGAAGCCAGGACCTAGAAGAGAGAAGGGAAGAGGGAGGTTCAGCTTCTCACTCACAATTGAAAGTAAAGAATTGGTCCCGCCGGGGATCGAACCACGGCCCTTCTACTCCGGAGCAGACATGCTAATCACTACACAACGGGACCATCAGCTGAACTCCCATTGCAGGCTTATCAATCTTTCCTATGCCTGCTTCCTTTACAGTACGTCTGGAAACTAAGTAGAATTAGTTTTCGATGTTTCTTTTCTATCCGGTATCTTTTCTACGGTTTTTCTTTCTGGAAAAACTCACAACTTTCACTTTCTATTTCTGCGCTCTGCTGAGCGTGTGTTAGGAGTTAGGACTGTTTTGCGGGAGGTATATGGGCCTTGTCTCAATTGCCCCTCACACTCTAATTTCCTTTAAACCTTGACCAAATGAACCAAGTTTGACAGGGGTGTCTCTTAGACCACGCAAAATTTAAATATCGCAAAAATTTTCGATTTCGCGCAATTCGATAATTCTTTGATTAGCATTACCATTACCATTAACATCATCATTAGCAATTCGATATTCTTTCATTACCTCTCCTAGTTGAAAAAAATTGAAGTTCTTGAAATCGAACAAAGTATTCGGTTTGAAAATATATCATTCCGAATCTGAGCTCATTAGGTAAAGTTTTAAAAATATTGATAAGTGGGAATACGAGAGACAATACCTGGAGATTCACTTTCCTCATTCCGTTCTACATACGTTGGATTCCCACCTTAGCCATAAAGATGTTGCATTGCTGCTCTGAGGGCAACGGATTGATGGGCTCATGTAGTCTCTGGTGCACCCCAAACAGGTTCAAATCACCTGTAGCACTTCAACCTGGGCTGGTGGACTGGCAAGAAGCCGAAGACGGAAGTCATCAGGCACGCTTGTAGCCATGAAACCATGACCTGGGAGAGAGAAGGGAAGTGGGAGGTTCAGCTTTTCACTCTGCATTGAAAGCTAAAGCCCGGTTCACACTGCAATAGGTTTAAGGTTTACGGTTTAAGGTTTAAGGTTTAGGGTTTAAGGTTTAAGCAGTTGGGTGGGAAGGTTTAACGAATGTCTGAATATTACGTGATTTTTATATCAGCCAGTGTGCACTCAAATCTACACGGATTTTAAAATTTTTTAGTTCTGTTTATAGGTAAGAGATTCTAGCATGCATATAATGAAAACCCTTCATATATAATTCACTGGAAGCTTAAACCTAAATACAGAGTTAAAATATTTTTAACTCGGCTCGCCATACCTTAAACGCCATACCCGCCATACCTTACCTTAAACCTTCCAGTGTGAACACTTCGACATAAATAAACTAGTTTAACCTTAAACCTTAAACCATAAACCTTGTGCAGTGTGAACCGGGCTTAAAAATTGGTCTCCGGGGTTCGATCCACGGCCCTTCTGATCCCGGGGCAGACGTGCTAACCCACTACACCACAGGGCCATCAGCTGATCTCCCATATCAGGCTTATCAATCTTTCCTATGCCTGCTTCCCTTATATGGGCTAGGGCTACTGATGAAAGAGTCTTCAAATCACGTCGATGGGGAGATACTCTCTTTGCAGTGCTTGCTTACGCTCTGCTTAGAGGCTTGGAACGTTGCGTTCCTTCTCTCAACGCATGAGCTGTCCCCAGCTCAAAACATCGGCTTGTAAGGCGGAACCTATTGGGATCAGAACACCAATTATCATAATTTGAACATCAGGTTTACATGTCATGCATGTATGACTGATGGATAACAAACAAACTACTTTTCCAACTACTGCGTGAATCCATTCATGTGGTCAGTAGAACAGGGGTGTGTCAAGAATAGGACTACGAAATGTTCAAAGCACGATCACTGCTGGCTGACTGATAACTGATAACAACCCAATACACAATATACACTTTCAGCACCGCTCAAAAGTAGCCGCGTATCTCGCGAATTATTGTCTTCAGGTTTGTCTAGTGGTCTCAAAAGCGGGCCAGTATGTCACAAAGCACAAGTCTAGTAAGCTAAAGGTCACTTTTTGTCGTTTCATAAAAACGGTCGATGATATGGAAAGCCCATAAACACTACGTTTCTGCGTTGAAGCAAAAACTAGCCAGTCTAATCCAAAATTAGCTTGAAAAAAGTAAAATAGTCCCTTTCATAGGAATGCTCTAACTCAAACTGGAAACCTCTGTCCTTTAGCTGTTGAGATTAAATTTTACAGTGTCTCGACTCACGAGATACCAGGTTACTTTTGTACGGAACTGTGTTTACGTGTTGAAGCTCGAAAACACTACAGATCTAGGAAGTGCGCAGTCTGCTGGAATCATCGTCACGCAAAATGGTGGTTTGGTCCCTAGTTTGTTCGGAGGACCAATCATTATTTTGCGATAATGTCAGCTGGTGATAACACTTGATAACATCAGACACCCGAAAACGTACCTAACAGTCAGCAGAATACAGACGAAAGGTTAGATCCGGGTTAACAAGTCCACAAGCTTTACCGGAACTAAAAGTGAGAAAGTTTGCAAGCACATGATGCCCTGTGTGTATAGTTGACAAGAACTTTCACTTGGAAATGAAACTAATTCGCCTGAACTTTAGAAGAAGACGGTTCAATCAAGTCAGACAATATATTACCTTTCTAAACCAGACATTTTGACTGTTAATGTCATCGTTAGCGTACTTCTATTCCGAACAACTAGAAGAGCAGTACTTTATCATATATTGCTGAAGCCTAGACCTTTTCTGATCAGTTCTGTATCATAATACTCATTAGCCTAAATCTGATCTGTGTGCCGGACAGAAAATATTTAGAAAGATGGGAATTGGTCCAAAAAAGTAGGGGTGGGGGTTCGAAATAACGTAGAAATGGGGAGTCTAGCTAAAGGGGGGGGGGGGGCGAAAAGGTCTATTTGGGTCGAAGGGTAAAAACTTTCGTTTGGGGGATCTGCGTAAAACCGGCTTTACTCCACAGCTTTCTATAGCACAGTATCCTGCAGCTCTTAGACTATCTTGTGCGATCTTAGGCAGTAAACAAAATTCTGATTAGTCTAGTTGACATAAACGTTTACTTTATGATATTACATTGACTTCTATCGTAGGAGTTGTGTCCCTATGATGGTTCGCCTACGACCGTGGCGAAAACCTACCAGAAGAGCCTGATTCAGATGATGCGTGTGTTTTCTAGCTTAAGCACGTAAACGTCAAGCGTGTGAGCGTACTCCCGTTTCGACTTGCAGTGGTCCCCCATTAGCGAGCAGAGCATAGTTTTCACTCTGATAACAGAGTCTGCAATGACTCAACTGGCCACAACTATGTACATACAACGTTTGACGTAGTTTTACATAGTTGCATAAGTGTAAACTGGACTCAAGCGTTGCCATAGATAGCGACGATCATAGAAAACTGTAATTTTAGTGTCGCATCGCATTATGCCTACGCTATTGCTGAAGCGGAATGGGGTGGAACTGGAACTGAAACTGAAACTACTCCTAACTTATTAATGAAATACAATAGGCAGACTCTCATACAATGGGCCTGGCTGGTTGGATGCAGACCTTCTCTGGCACAACTTTGAAATTAGCCCACACTAACGTTTGGGACAACTATTGTGACAAAGCCTTTTCTATCCTTACTTTGATAAATTAAAATTAGTGAGCTTATGCTATTGCCAGGTGGAAAGACATAAAAGATGTGGGTGTTTTTGAGCTTAGAATGAATCAGAAAATTAATGTTACAAGTCACCGTTTGAGGGTAGATATGACCAACCTGATAACGCGAATTCCGTAGGTTTGATTTAACGTAGGTTTGATTCAATAAACTAAGGTAAAGGTAATGGATTTAGTATTTTACCTGGTGAGATATCGGAAGATATCGGATATCGGAAGAACTACTGAATGCTCAGAGACACATTTTAAAATCCAGGAAATTAATCGTTTTAATGCTGTGTGAAATTTAAGAATGGCAAAACGTATATGAAATATTACAATAGCCAAAAAGCTGACATTCAAACGCATTAATTTATTTCAGCAGCAGTCAGACTCTTAAAATAGAATATCTGCACATTTTCTCCTGAAAAACTGGACAAGATGATATTTATCGGAATTAGAAGATCAGAAAAACAAAAATGAATCAGAATTAAAAAGAAAAATAGCAGAACATAAACAGAAAATAGACCCATGCTTCTGGAAAATACCAGAATAGTCCTAACGCTGAATCAAAACTGTGCAACTTCTTCATTAGTTCCAGGTTCCGTCCATTGAAATTCAAGATGTTGCCAGCTTGATATCAAATTAAGCATTAAACATTTACTATTTAGCATTTTAGAAATTTTCTAGGAGTTAGTTTCTCAAAATATACAACCAAGCATTTTGTAAGAAACCTTCGCAAGGCTTAATTAAAGTCATTCATTCTGAACATGATTATAGTCTGAAGTACCGGATGACTCAGCGCAAGTATAATAGAGGTAGCAAATGATGATAGGAAAGCGTTTATTAATCAAATCAAAGGAAACGTAGGACACAGAATTTTTCCAAGCATGAAACAGGAAATTAAAATGACCAAATTTGCCAAAAGCCTTTCGCAAAGGTTTCCAATTTTTAGTTTTTTCAAATACGCACCCCCTCCCCCTGAATTTCCGCTTTCTACTGATCTTACGTTGTTTCTCATCAATTAGAGTTAGTTAGGTACAGTGCCAAGTTCTTTGAAAGCTGCAGGCAACATTAAAATGGGTCGGTATAGTGCTAGCAAATTCTGGAAAACGGTTTGTTGAAGCGATCACCTAAAGTTGGCGCTAACTACATGAAAATCCTAGGACCTTTTCATGAAAGGGTAAATTAGAGTTAAAATTAACTCGATCCTTTTCATGACTGAGTTGAAAGAGTGAAACCCAAGCTTCAGTTGTAAAGATTTGGCTCCGCCGGGAATCGAACCTCGGACCTCCCGAACTGCAGTTAGGCGTGCAACCACTACACCACGGAGCCAGGAGAGAAGGGCACATAACTTCTATATCATTGGTGCTCTCTGTACAGAGTGCAGCTAAGACGAATTAAAACAGATATTTTCAGTTCTGCTTCTCTACTCTACCCTTTCTTGAAAAGGACCCAAGAGCACCCAAGAACCCCCCCCCCACTGTGCCCGCAGGCTATATAACGCACTCCCGCCATCCACTTTCAATCACATCTGCGGTTGAGCAAAAGACAGGTTCAGAGAAAGAGAGGGCTACTAGATGTACCCATAAACTTTTGCCCCTGTTTGCAGTCAATGCAATTTTCAGCAATTTTTGCAATTTCCAGCGAGACCGGCCGGGCCGGGCCGAGCACAGGCATTTACATACAAGGCCTGGCCGACCCCCTAAAAAGAAACTTCCGCCCCATCCCCTGCTCAAGTTCCTGCGATCACGCAACTCAGAGGAAACCTCCACCTGAGTTCTAAATAGCTATGAGTTCATGGGTCATAAAGAATTTAAAAACGAGCTAAGCAACAAGACAACTGATAATTTCATTCAGGATATTAGCAACAGAAATAATTCTACTTATTGTATTGGCAGTGAAACGTCATCAACTGTAAGCATATACAACCTTTAACATAATGTTGAATTGAGGGCCTGCAATTAGTCTAAACAGACTAATTATTTTCTTTCGAGTAAGCAAATATTGTGTTCCATACTGTGTAGCCTTGAAGCATCCATAAGTACAACTGTAACTTATTAAGATTATAACTATTATTGATGAATGGAGAAACGTCAAGTTGAGTCAGTGAGGCATAGCAAAAGATTTGGCACTATTGTTATCATTTAATAGTGATAATTATATAGAAAATGCCAGCGGACATTGTATCAACCTGAGCACCAACCTCGCCAACGAATTTTAAAAAATTTAAAAATTAGCAAAAATTGCAAAATTATTACTCAAAATTTAAAGTTGAACTTTTGTTTTGCAACGCACATTTTTTCTCAATTTGAAATTTTAAATTCCTGCCAATTTGAAATACACTTTGCGGACCACCTTCATGGAAAAATAAATAAGATAAGATTTTCCACTAGTGCTAAGCACACTATTAAGCCGCCTTTCTGTGAAACAGGATATCTCAGAAACACTTTAGACGTGTGCATCACCAAACCATGAAGTAAGTGCTGAGAATAATAAATCTGTTCCACTTAATGTGTTTTATGGAATCATGTATCTTGCTGAAAAATTACCAACTTACTGCAAACCCATTACAAAGTTTCTTGTGTCATGGTTTTGCTATATATTTTTCAAAATTCAGTGCCTTTAACCAGGATATGAAAAAATTAAATTATGAATTAATTTCGAGCCTCAGTGTTTTTTGAAGGAAACGTTTTTGACGGAAACTTTATTCTGAGGGAAACTTTGGCACTTTAACAAGACGTTCGGTTCATCCCACAGAGCCAGTTATGCTTACCAAACGTGGCCCACTTGGTACATTCATTGAATGTCTCGCCTTCAAATAAGCAAGGGAGACTTATTACCCATTTAAAACTTTGAGGTTGAGGTTAAGGTCATTTCGCCCTCAAGTCCTTTAATGATTCGCTTTACCTGATTAAACTGAAATATATACACCAGCTATCCTGAGGGAAACTTGCTTATATTGCTCTTGCAGGTGTCACAGCCTAATGTTTCCCCCGGCTGATTTTTCCCCCGGAAAAATCGGCCTAGGCTAATCTTTCCCCCTCGGAAAAATTAGACTAGGCCGATATTTCCCCCCGGAAAAATAAGCCTAGGCTGATTTTTCCGCTTTTACTTTTCCCCCCGGAAAAATCAGCCTAGGATGATTCTTCCCCCCGGAAAAATCAGCCTAGGATGATTCTTCCCCCAGAAAAATCAGCCTAGGCTGTACATTCCCCTGAAAATGGACCTATTAGCCTGAATTTGTTCCAGAAAAATAGTGTGTGCGCCATGACGTGAGTGACTTGTGCTAAATCTGAATATAGTAAACATATTACCGCAAGCAATTCAGTGTGTATCATGTAAATTAACGTAATCTTAACCATGTTTATTAAAATGTCGTTGTCACAGTGAAATTTCCCCCTAGAAAAGTTTTAACCCGGAAAATTTCACCGGTGAAATTCTCCCTCCCCCGACAAATATCACCGATGAAATTGTTACGTGGAAAAGATTTTACCGCTGACCTGTAATCAAATTTTTAAAAGCACTTTACCACTTTCGCATCAATTTCTTTTCTTTTCAGTTTTAAAAAGAGTCCTTGCAAGAAACGACAGGAATTATTGTAGTTTTCTACAAAACTGTTCCTGTGCGGTCAGTCAAGGCGTAAATGCTTGCATTTTCCACTAACGTAGCAATTGTATGTTCTACAGGCATTTGGAATAGTAATAATTACAAGAATTTCCTGTAGTAAATATATACTAAAGAAACTTGTACTTTTTAATGGAGCTTCCTGCTAGAAAGCTTCCTTGGAAAACTTCAGGCTAATGGGTCAATTTTCCGGGGGAGTGTTCAGTCGAGGCTGATTTTTCCGGGGAAGAATCATCCTAGGCTGATTTTTCCGGGGGGAAGAATCATCCTAGGCTGATTTTTCCGGGGGGAAGAATCATCCTAGGCTGATTTTTCCGGGGGGAAAAGTAAAAGCGGAAAAATCAGCCTAGGCTTATTTTTCCGGGGGGAAATATCGGCCTAGTCTAATTTTTCCGAGGGGGAAAGATTAGCCTAGGCCAATTTTTCCGGGGGGAAAAATCAGCCGGGGGAAAGATTGGGCTGTGACACAGGCATCTGTATAAACAAAGCCAGCCAGTATGACATGAAGTGTTCTTACACTAAACGACCTTTCCACAATAAACCACATTCCCCAGAAAATCGACTTTAAGCTTTCAGAAGCGGTCTAAGTTAGACTAAAGACTCGCACTAGCTATTCTGTGTTACGTTTCTGCACGCCGGGCCTTCATCGGGCCGACCAACAATACACGGAGCCTTCTGCCCAGGCCGGGAAATTTTTTTAAGGCACAAGCCTAGCAGACAGCCATGACAATGGATATACACAATGAGATCTCAAAAAAATTACACAAAAGGGAATCAAACATAATTCTATATACTTCAAAAAACGGGATCATGCAGAATATGTATTGTCACTGTACCTACAAACGTAGTAGATATCCTGCCCACCCACCGACGGTTAGAAGTACTACAGTTCACCAAATGCAATAGAAAACCTAATAAATTAACTAAAAGTCTGACCAAAAAATATAGGGAGCGAAATTGTTTTGTTTATACTGAATTACCGGTGCATTTTTGCTGCAGCAATGTATATATTTTCTGAACCGTCATGGCATAAACTTTCTTTTGGTTGAAAAAAATTTTTAAGAAAATTAAAATTCATCAAAAGAAGCCGATTTTTTAGGTTTTGAAAGATCAGTAGAAGACAGGAACTAGCCGTTCGGTAGAAAATTAGCCCGTGTCTCACACATTTTGAATCCCGAATATCAGCTGATTTCGTCAAACATCGCGATAGTTATTCAATTTTTTCGATTTTCAAAATCCTTTGGTCATTTGTGTGATCAGTGATATATGTGTTTCATGTGATATATGTGGTTTTTCAAAATTTAAAAATCGATTTTTTCGAAAAATACCACTTTTTGACCCAAAATTTCGACAAGGCGAATTCAGCAAAAGTGGGTAAAAATAACATTATCATAAAGTTTAATCTGAGCTGAATCCGACGATATTAAGTTTTCGTGGCTACGACATATATTGCATCCGCAACTAATTTTTAAACAATTTCGCTTTTTAGCCTGTTTTTGGCTAGTTTACACTATATGCGGCAAATCAATGCACAATATAGCACAACTTCTCAGAAATCACCTTGTTAACTACCGGTTTACTGTCCGGTAACTAAACCGGCAACTAAGTGGCGGAACGAATGCAGGTTCTAATCCTAGGCTACCTAGGGTGCAACTCGATCAAAGAAAAGAAAGATCCCTAACTAAAGATGCCCTAATAAAAGATAAATAAGCCATGGTATTTAATAAGAACTTACGGTTGATTTTTAATGGCAAATATATAAAATACGGCAATAAATACAAAGATGGCACAATAGGCCGACAGGTCACATACGGAAGAACAATACAAGACTGATTACATAAGCAAATAAGCTACATGATGTAAGCTAGATGGTTGCTGTTTGATATGGATACGTTGATCATTCACGAAAGTTAAGTAAAGTAATTTGGGGTGGATTAACAGTTAGTAAAGTAGGTTTTTAACATCATCCCCCTGGAAATGAATTTAGCGCCTGATAAATTCCAAGATAACGAGAATGCTACCGTAATTCGAGTAAAGAATAAAAAGTAAGTAAAGTCCCATTTCCAACTCCGTATGAGCGGACCTAAACCGTGCAACACCGTGCGGTGCGCCATTCAGATGCCCACATAAGAGTGAAAGAAAGAACTTCAAAAGAAAGAAAGATTTGGTAGCTATTGGTAGTCAAAATACAAGTAAACTCGAAACGTAGGGGTAGATGTTTCACATTGAACGTAAACTTGATAGCAATATTAGACTAACTGTAAATCCAATTTAGAAAAAATCAAGAATAAACGTAAGTTCACTAAGAAGAAAAGTTCCCACAATAGAAAACAAGTACCCTAAAGACCACTATTAAATAAATCCACACTCATACAAAACCACTTCACACACAAAACAATCACACTTACAAGTACTTATATAGAGCTCTAACAATGCAAGAAAATTCACTGCTTTACAAGAGTAAGATACTACATATTATCCTATACACAGTCCAAAACAATACAAGTTACCTTTACAACGATTTCAAAAGAGTAAATACGACAGATTTACCTTTACAACAATGAAAAAAAGACTAAATACGACATAATACTGACAAACAAATATAGGTTGATAATGGATCTTATTACATGGCATTAAACTGTACATCTTATAGACTAAATATAGCTTAACGCTAACAGTACAAAATCAATTACTGTACAGCACAAAGAAAAGAAACAATTACAGATAGACTACAGATTCACAGATTCAACAGATGTAAAGAGTAGAACAGAAACTACCGTGTCAGTACAATCCATTCTAACTCAACTCTTGGACCTATGGCATAAATGCCCTTAGCATCAATGAATTGCATTACCGAAATGGTAGTTTAAAGAAAACAAATTTCAACACAACAAACAAACCTAAGTAAACCCTAAATAAACCTAACTTAAAGATCCATAAGAAGAAAAATTCAAGAATTTAGTTTATCCGAAAGATAGCAATTTTTTAAAGTAACCTAACTCACACTACTAAACCACAAATACTACTATAAATATTCCAATTTATATATTCATCCCCTGGCGAAAAATACGAGTGCCATCGAGTAACAAACACAAAAACAACACATATCCTATCCTGACAAAGCCAAAAATAATCCAAAAACTATACAAAATCAAAGCTAAAGACACAAAGAAAGATAGACAGAACAGAGAAAATACCTAACTAACTACATACTAACAAACTACAAAAAATAAAGCACAAAATTTAAAGACCCTTAATCAAAAGACAAAAATAATATAGCAGTTAAATTGTTCGTAGAGATAATGGCTGATGTAAGGCCTTGAGATTGAGCATAAAGCACCGTTGGATGGAATGCACTCGAGATGGAATATAGCTGCATAGCTGAAAATAAACAAGCATTCACAACCACAAAAAATACTCGTATCAACCTAAGAGATTCAAAGTTTTGTAAATAAAGATCCAAAGAGAAAAGAGAAAAGATAGAGATAGAAAAGAGAAAAGAAAAGAATTTCTAAGATTTTACAAAATCACGTTTTTACAAATGACTAAAGCTTCACTCAAAAAAAACTACTTAATTACACCAAACACATAAGTACACCTTGAGTACCCTTTTAAGTCCGAGCTTTAAACTAAATTCAAGATAGAAAAGAAAAGAAGTTTTACAAAAGATAAGAGCTACTTTACACCGAAATGGCTTGAGCTTGAATAGGTGTTAGAATAAAGATAAGAATAAAATACCGCTCTAATCTACTGCCAATAAGTACAAAGCAAATATAGAATACAGTGAAAATACAAAGATACAAGAAAAATACAACATAATTAAGAATAAAGAAGCTTTATAACAGATTTTAGAATTAACGTGAAAATTTCAAAAAGTCCAAATTCAATGCAGAATTACAGAATACAGAATTAGCTTGCTGAATTACGTAACAAAATACAAAACAAAAACAAACATTAACCTAGCTACTAAAGAACATATATATAGACGCTGGCATCTTATTTTTATTGGTCCTTTTAATATATATAGGACTCGTTTTGCCTCTTTTGAGATGCCTTAATTTTCTCTGCGTCTCTATTTACAGCATTATTCTTTTTATGGGCGTTTAGCTGTATGCATAGTAATACGATTAACAAATACAAAATACAAAAAATTCAAAATAATGAAGTAGAATACGTAAATGCCAAATCAATAAGAATCGAAAAACAGTAACTCTGATTAATCATGATTAATAAAGAAAAAAACAAAACCAAATTGACTAACAGTACAAAAGTGACTTCTCACAATCCGTGCGCACAAAATACTAAGCTTGACTAATAGTATAACAAAACCGTATATAAGTGACTACGCACTATCCGTACTATCAAAATACTAACCAAAATGACTATAGCAAGCTAATTCCAACTGAATACCAGTAAATTCGTCTTCGAAACAAAATAATGAGGCGTTTTAGGATTACACGTATATAATTAGCCTCTGAAGATTACTTCTTCTTCTTCACAACAACAACAACAAATTAACGAATTAACGAATAAATTGCTTGCTTTTAAAAATGTCTTCCAAGACTTCAAGATAATTCAGATTAGTAAACTAGCAAAATAACAAAATAACTGCTTTAGTAAAAAAAAATTCCACAAAAGTAAGCTTTCAAGTAATTCAGATTAACGATTAGCAAAAACTAGACCAAAAGTAATACGAAAAGTAGAGAAAAAATAAAAAAGTGAAAAACAAAATACAAACGATACACGCTACCAGACGACAGCACTAGTCATATGTATATAAGACTAGGAGCATTGTGGGTAGCTACGTACTAAATGAAGGAAAACTTGCACTTAGCACGCAAAAAATAACGATATACAACCCGATGACCGCAAACAAACTACTCATAGCGCGGTGTTATTGCGCGTCTCGTCTCGCTACCACTATACTCTTCATACACCATTCTAGGCTCCTCTCGCTGTAGCCACTCTTGTCTCATTCGCAACTTCGAGTTCTTATTCCGTGGCTTATTCTCAAAACGAAACTGAAATGGAAGTAACTCATCTGGTACGCGTCTAGGCGGCAATTGTCTTGGCAAAGGCATAGGAGGCAACATACAATGATTTCTGAGCTTAGGCAAGCCGAACGTCGGAGGTATCCATTTTGGATTTGGAATTTCCGTTCGAATAGCTGGATTCCGACGACTTCTATATCGAGCTTGCATAAAAGCAGATCTCACTGTTCTAACGTCGCTGTTTGCTCTTGGCACATTCAGCCTAGTG
Source organism: Trissonchulus latispiculum (assembly GCA_030248195.1). Classification (NCBI taxonomy): domain Eukaryota; kingdom Metazoa; phylum Nematoda; class Enoplea; order Enoplida; family Ironidae; genus Trissonchulus; species Trissonchulus latispiculum. The sequence goes on from JASAND010012254.1 coordinate 29,603, forward strand.
TGCCTCTCATGCCTTGGCACGACAAGTTTCATCACATTCAAGATGTTATAACGATCTTTCTGGCGAATCTTCGTCTTACTAGCTCGATGCAAAAGCAATGCTGATGGAAAATAACACAACTGTTTAGGTAGCAAATGATGCTCCATTAGATCATGATATTTCATCGCTGGAGTACCATAGTCACACGTCTGATATGGATCCGCTGGACAATAAATTCCCGTAGGATGACCTCGATACTTGTCCTGAGTCAATGGATGCATCACAAAATTTGGGAAAACTACTCCTCCTGCTACATCATGATATGGCGGTGCATTTTTGCCATCAAGCCAATTTCTAGCTGCAATTTGCATTCGCTTTCCAATGACTAACTTACGCCGATACATTTCTTGACCACTTACTAGACGATTCTGTTTATCCACTAAATCTAATGGTCCATCGACCATGAAATAAAGTAGGATATTCATGTACATACACCCGATGAAGTTCTCTCCTGACTGACAAGATGGAAAAACTGACTTAAGATTCAACACATCATTTCCAGTTCCCATAAACGGATGTCCTTTTGCAGACTTGGCCAAAAATTTCTCACAATTATCCAAAATGAACTGTCGCAACTCAGGCTCCTGATAGAACTTCTCAATAGCCGTTTGGTAAGCCAAAAATGGTCGATAGCTGCTTTTCCAAAATCGTTGCAGATGCGGATACTTACGCAAAAACTTGTCAACTTCCGACTTAATCTGCGAACCGTTCAAAATTAGATGTCGACTCTTGACCCATTTGGCTAAATGCGGTAAACCCAAAAGATCACACTTGTTGAACTGATACCCTGTTTCACCACAACGGAACCGAAAGTTATCATCCAAAAGAGTTAATCCTCCGTTGGTTGTGTGCATGAAACTAGCTGGTGAAACGTATCGAAAGAAAGTTTCAAGATACAAGGGTTCTTTCGCTCTTTTCGCAAACGGATTTTCAATCTCAGGATAACCTGTTATAATGCGTTTCTCGATGAACATTGCGTAGGTATCTCTAAGAGCACGCCAAGAAGCTAAATGATCCGTATTCCAACGGCTTAAAAACCACATTGACCTCTTATAGCTTCTCATCAAAAGATGTGGCCAATTCCGAATTTCCGGAAATAGTTCAAGGTAAATTGCTGTAAGCGCTCCATGTAGAGATTGACCAACTCCGACAAACTGCAATTCTGTATGGCTTCTGCCCTGTTCATCCTGCATAGATGGAAAACGCAAAGTCACTGTGAATTTATGGAAATCTGCACCCGTATGAGACTGTTCAGGTTCACGAATGTTCAAGTCTAGCTCACAATGTTCCCAAATTGGATTCTTACGTGCAATAGTCCGCTTAAAAACTGCTAACTGATTGACTGGCAACTCAATAAGAGCTTCAGATTCAGCACGAAACAAATTCTGCATTTCAGTGCGAAAAGCTTGCAAGTATGGATGAAAAACCTTTACATCATCTGTGCACGTCGCTTGAAATTTAGTCACAATGATGTTATCCCATAAGCGATAGACCGTAATTGGCGATTCAGCTTGTTGGAGCTTTTGTGCCAACAGCTGTGGTGGTATGCCCTCATAGATATTAAACGGCGCATACACCTTATCAAAATCAATCAGAAATTTTCTATCCATGGCTAAACGTATTGCCTTGCAAATAACTAGAACTTCACGCCAATTATGACTATGCAATTTGGAATAAAGCCAATCCAAATATTCTGCTTTACTGAGAGGTGCAAGAACTTCCTCTTGCTCGCCGTGCGTGAATAAAGGTCTTTCCTCCAACCATTTTTGATAACCTGGTATTGCCTTAATCAGTCTATTGGCCTCAAATTCGTCATCTTCTAGCCACGTAAAGTCCGAGATATCACGATATTCAGGTGGTTGCATTCCTGGTCTAACCTCTTCGCCTAGCAGTTCCTTCTTGATCTTATTATGATATTGCTTCACCTTATCGGAAAGTTTCTCCTCTGGCACTATAGGTTCTACAGATGGTTGTACACGAACTGGTTCATCATACACTTGAAGTTCTTGTTTCCTGTTCCGTTTTGCCTGTTCAACTCGTCGCACTTCGTCACAAACTTCAATGAATTCCTCTGAGGAAGGTTCAAATACTGCATTTGGTACGACGTTAACGATAGTCCCTTTTGCCAATCTGGACTTGGTTATCAGTACAGAGTAAGGATAAATCCCTAAACGTCCATCGGGACCAATAGCATACAGGCTTCTTTCCACTAGGACTTCGTCTGTCAATTCACTAACCACTTCAGAAATATTAGGCTTTCCAGCTTGTTCATTCCGAACATACTTAAGAAGCACCGTTTTGGCATTCTGGTTATTAATTCCCTCGACAGGCGGTCTAAGTAAATAGGCAAAATGCTCATTATGCGTTAGCATAGTTTCCCTAGCTCGAATCTGAATAGGATGGACATCTTCCAATTCTGGAATACCTGTCGGCATCTGAGCTGCAGCCACAAATTCATTCTTATGCAAAGGATTAATTAGCACAACATGGAAAGTATGATGTTTGGGTTGGTTTGGAATTCCATCAAACCTCGTAGTTATCAACTCGACATAAATTCCTGTTTGCTGTGGCGCATAATTCGTAGCCTGTGCTCGCTTAACTATGTCGATGAGCCCTCTCACATTCAAAGAAAATTCTGAAGTCTGAGCTGTTTCTGGTAAAGTTACATGTCCTTCGTCTGAACGACTTGCAGACTCTTCCACAGACTCAGATTCTTTCTCCTGATGTTCTGCTGGATTCACATAATTTTGTCCAAATGCCTGTTCCCAATGATTTACGCTAATTTCATCGTCCGTCTCAATTTCCTCTACCAATTTCACTTGCTTTGGAGATCTAGGTGGAGATGAAGTATCCATCATCTCTGGCAATTCCGGTGGTACTGGAGGTGGTGGAAACTCAATATGCACCCTTGGCAACTTCGGTGGTGGAGGTGGCGGAGGTAAAATTCCTGATGGTCCTGGCTGTGGCTCTGGGACCGGCGGATCAACTAACTCCAACTCCTCCTCTGGAACATCCAACTCCGAATCATCTGCCAACACAAGTTCTTCCAATGCCTGAATTTGAGCACCCACATCATCCTCGTAGTTTTTCCATTCCTGAATTGCAAGACCTTGCTCCTCTTTATCGACAAATTCTGCGAAATAGTTACAGTCCCACATTTCATGATCCATGTGATCTGGACGTAAGATCTCGTTAGGCTCTTCCAGTTCTAGTAGTCGATTGACATATCGAGACATGACCTTAAGCGTTTCTGGGCGTTTGGCGATTGGCAAATCTGGATCTCTCAATAACTGACCCCATCTAGTTGGATGATCAGACTCAAATGGAACCATCGCCTCTCTTTCCGTCGCCTCGTTTCTGTGGAACCAATTAACCCGTCTATCTACTGCATCCATCATCAAGATTTTCTTGTCCCTCGGCAATGTTTTATTGTAGGACACTCTGGAATGCATCTGCGTAACTGGTCCACGATATAGTCCAAGATTGTTCTGAATAGTTGTTACCGTCTTACTCCAAGGAGTGAACGCAAAAGCTACTGTCGAAGCTGTTACGACCGTCTCCCATAGATCTTCATCTGGACAGGCTTTCATCAACTTCTGAGTAATTTCCACTAGAGCACCTAAATCCGCACAAGAATACTCTGCGTGCCATTCCCATGGTTGGACAGTGACACCCCACATTTTTGGAGCACCCTGTACCACTTTCTTAGGGTCTGGAACAAACCAACTATTGGCGGTAACTTTCAAACTTAAATTCCCTTTACATGCTCCTGCAGTACACTGGTCTGGATGGTTAACCCAAAACTGTGGTTTATACCCTTCTGGACAATCGCGGGAGTTTAAGACTGTGCCAAGGTTACGCCACAATTCCGTCAATTCGACGCAGTTCCGTTCTAAACCTGGCAAGTCTAAAAATCTGGTCAGCCTCAAAGCATCTGAATTCGCTCCCACTGCCAAGAACAACGCTCCATTTTTAGGATCGAAAAACTTTCTGAGCATATGAATCAGCACTTGGAAATCCAAAGTTGTAGCCATAATTGCACTGAGCCAAATCACAATCCTATGCTTAGGCTTAGGCTGTTCATTATCAAACTCAATTGGTCCGGCTAACTGAATAGCACCCACAGTTGCAGCCTGTTCTTGACCAAAAGCAGCATGCCTAATTCCTTCCAGATCCATCACGATGTACCGACCTTGGATCATTTCCTTCAAAATAGGAACACATTTCAACAGATCTAGGAAAGAAAAGATGGATTTTATTCCCTGTTTTTCACACATTTCAGTTATTGCCCATTGCCTTCGCAAGATTCTTTCTGGAACAACTCCTGGAATCGATGTTGTCACCTGTGCGATGTCATACATACTACCCTCTGAAAATTCCCAGGAAAACGTATAGCTCGTTGGATGCCACCTACTGGCAATTTCATCCACCAAATATGATGTCAACGTCACTGGTTTAGTCTGAACTAAATAGAGATTTTCTTTCAATTCCAAGGTGTCCAGTCGACGCTGTTGTTCTGCTTTCTGATCCTGAGTAGGCTTCGGTTGGAATGATTGAACAGCATAATCTGATTTAAAATCTTCCTCCCATCCTTGGGACTTCTTTTTCTGCTGCTTTTCTGGCGCCCTATCTCTCCTTTTGGCATTTCTTCTCTGATTTGCAATGGCCTGTCTTTGAGCAGGATTTGGCGCTACATCATATGTTCTGATTCTAGGCGCAGAACTTTGCTCTCCACTCCAGCCGGAGTGTACTCTTTGGGCCATGAAAATTCCAGAATTTAGAAGAAAAGCGCAGAATATAGAATTAATTTGTCCTAAATTACAAAGTGCACATATAATTTCAGTCATAAAAAAGTTCTTTCGACAAAACACAATCATTGCAATTTCAGTTTGGGGAAGGGGAAGAAAGGGAGCTTCGGTTGGTAGGTAATTGGAGCTTTGGTGCAGGCAACCGAAGGAGTAAAGTGTATGGTAGTAGACATAACTTGACATGGTTGAGATTGATGTACTTTGGTCTCTTCCGTTCCCGTTTCCGTAGGCAACTCTTTTCGTTGCACCATATTAAGTTCTTTATTAACGACTTGAATGTCATCATCTTGATGTTCATTTACAGTATTAGTATTACGTTCTTGGTCGGTTTCAGTGGGTTTTAGTACACATTTACGTACGACAATATCATCATCAGTAGGTACAATATCCTTATCTACAAACGTATCTACGACATCAGTATCGATGGAAGCAGTTGGATCATCAACATCTATTTCCAACTCCTCCAAAGTTTCAGGGTTAATGTCAGGTAGCAATTTCAAACGATTGACATGTATGACCTTGCTAATGTCACCCTTTTTCATATCACGCAAGCGTACGTTTTGATCAGAAAGGACCTCGACAATTCTATAGGGTCCGTCGTACTTAGGTGCCAATTTAGACATAGTACCCGTAGGTTGTGGCACTTGAGTAATGTTACGCATAACAATTTGACCCACTTCAAAGTTCTTCAAACGAACACGTTTATCATACCGCTGTTTTACAAGTTCCGCTTTATCAGCTATAATTTGAGCTGTGAGATGCCAGTTTTCAGTCAAAGTACGTATTAAAGAAGTCTTATAATTAACAAGAGAAGTTACTGGCTTATCAATGTTTTCAAACAACAAATCCTCTGGAACTTGACAATCCCGACCAAACAACAAAAAATACGGTGTATCTTGAATAGTAGAATGCAATGACGTTCTATATGCATGCATAGCAAAAGCTAATTTGACATCCCAATCGCGCTGGTTAACATCTACGTACTTCTTAACTATTTCACGTATAGTACCGTTTACCCGTTCTACTAAACCATTTGACTGAGGGTGGTAGGCAGTGGTACGTAACTTCTTTGTACCCATTAATTTAAAAAGCGCAGTTGTGACTTCTGCCTGAAAATTAGGACCTTGGTCCGTTACGACCTCAGTAGGAACTCCGTATCGCAAAATAAATTCATTCAAAATGATACGTATTAAAGTTTCAGCTTTTTCGTTCCTTAAGGGCCATGCTTCTGCCCAACGGGTAAGTTGATCAATGATAACCAAAACACAAACATTTTGCTTTTTGCTCGTAGGAAAATGCATAACGTCAGCATAAATTCTTTCAAAAGGTTTCGTAACTGGCGGATAAATTTTCATCGGAGCTTGAGGATTCCTCGGGCCTATCGAAAACTTAGCACAAACAATGCAATTACGTACGTACAATTTCACATCAGTGAACAAAGTAGGCCAATAATATCTAGTCGCAACTTTATAATGAGTTTGAGGAATACCCTGATGACCACCAGTATCAATAGCAGAATGATATTGTTCCAAAATATAATCACGAAACTTTCTAGGAACACAAATTAAACGTCCTGAACCTTTTTTCCTTTTGGCGTGAATATCAGTTCGCCATCTATACAAAACACCGTTTTCGTATTCAAAGTCGTCTTGGCAACTTATTAAAGTCCAAGTTAAATCATCTTTGGGCAATGTGCCTTTTTCAAGATACGTAATAAAAGAACCAAAATCTGGATCAACTTTAAGAGCTTGTGCCCATTCGTCGTCAGAATATTTTTCAATAACACAAACTGGCGGGAACATATCACCCGTTACATCAAATTCATCAGATACGTACTGAAAAGCATTCTTAGCAACAACAGATTTACATTCACCTTCGTCGCTCCGGTCGTTAGTATCAACGACGGAAGTTTGAGGGTTACGAGACAAACAATCTGCTACAGGATTATCTACGCCTTTTCGATGTTCAGTTCGAAAATTAAATTCAGAAAGTACAATAGCCCATTTGGCAATTCGAGTATAGCCTTGATTTCTGGCGTTTGCAAAAATATACTTTAGGGCTTCGTTATCTGTATATAATGTGAACTGTCTATGGCGTAGGTAATGCTGAAAATGTTTACAAGACCAAACAACTGCAAGACCTTCTAATTCCACAATTTTATAGCGTTTTTCTGCACCAACTAAAGATCGACTAGCATACGCAATAGGTTTAGGCTTTTTCTCTCCAGGTTGATCCTGTTCTAACACTGCACCGAGACCCACGACACTAGCGTCTGTTGTCAAAATGAAAGGTTTATCCCAATCAGGGTATGCAAGAACTGGTGCGTTTACTAAAGCCTGTTTTAGAGTTTCAAAAGCTTTTTGACATTGATCGTTCCAATGAAAACCTTCATCTTTTTTCAACAAAACGTTCATTGGTGCCGCAATAGAACTAAAGTTACATATAAATCTCCGATAATAACCTGCCATACCTAAAAAACCACGTAGCTGTTTAATGGTAGTAGGTACTGGAAAATTTTGAACCGCAGTCACTTTACGCGGATCTGTTTCAATGCCCTTTTCGGAGATAAAATGTCCTAAATATTCAACCTTCTTGCGGAAAAACACACACTTTTTCATTTTCAAACGTAAACCATGATCTGAGAGCTTTTGAAAAACCACTTCTAGCATTTTTAGATGGTGAGATTCGTCGTTAGAAGGAATTAACAAATCGTCGATGTAAACTGGCAATTCTGTGAAAATTCGTTCCATGATACGTTGAAAAGTCGCAGGGGCATTTGTCAAACCAAAAGGCATGACATTGAAATGAAACAAGCCCATATGTGAAATAAATGCGGTCTTTTCTTTATGAGGCTGGAACATCTCGATTTGCCAATAACCGCTGTTTAAATCTAAAGTTGAAAAGAATTTCCCTTTACTGAACATATCTAAAATTTCATCGATTTTTGGTAAAGGGTAGCGGTCTTTCCTTGTTATTTTATTCAACTGACGATAATCAATGACAAATCGGGTTGTTCCATCCTTTTTGCCCACAAGCATGCACGGTGAAGACCATTGACTATCTGATGGAACGCAAATACCTTGTTCTAACATTTTCTTTATGTGCTTTTCAATTTCAGCCCTTTCCATAGGGTTCATCCTATATGCTTTTGCTGTTACTGGACCTGCCATTCCTGTATCGATGAGATGTTGTCCTGTGCTGCATCTTCCAAGATTTTCTGGTGTAGCAAACACATGTACGTACTTACGTAGTAGTTCTTTGAACTTACCTTTTGCCTTTTCCGAACATTCGAACTTGTCCAATTGAGCTTCCTTGAGAAATTGTTCGTATAGTTCTTCTGGTGTAGGTTCCTTAATTGCGTTCTGCGTTTCTTGAGACGTTGAAGGTGTATCTACGTACGTATTTTCAGTAGTTGCAGAAAAGATTTCAGCTTTTACAGACTTAGGTAGATCATCTTCACATACGTACTCCTTTTCAAACCACGTATCACTCAACTGTAGAAACGATTCCTTGCCTTGCCGGTTTTTTACAGAAACTAAGTCGTCTGCATAGGCTAGTACCATTCCAGGATGTAAAGTCATAGGCTCTTCGCCCAAATTCCATACTTTGATTTCTTGGGTTTTTTCCCCTTTTGAGATAATTCCTGGAACAATATAGCAATCGTACTTTTCCAAAATATTCATAGAATTTCGTACTAGCTTAGGCGATTCTTCAAACCGTGAAGGCCAAGGAGCTATCTTCGTATTTACAATTGATGATTTCGTACGTACAAATGGTAAGTCCCACTCATCATCAGTCAGGTCAATTTTTGGTTGACTGTCCTCACAAGTGATAGAAACCCATGCCTCAGAATTCGCTGGAATTGTAGTTCCGACACGTAGACAAATATTCGAAACAGCTGGCTGTGCTTTTCCAATGGTTTGCAAAATGCTACTAATTTGCGGTGCCCCCAGCAACGGAACTTCTTTAAACAAAGGATGGTAAACTGAATGGCGTCCCATGAGCATTGACCAGTTGTAAAAAGATAGAAAATCCATACCAAGAAGTATGTCATAGGGACAAAAATCACTTATCAAATACTCATGAGCCCATCTATAGCCTTGAAAAGATAGTTCAAATTTTACTGAACCAGAGAAATTTATAGGCGTTCCGTTAGCTGCGGTAGCTTGCTCACAAGCTCCATCTCCAAACGTTAAACTTTCCGGGCATTTTTGCTTTAAATGTTCAACAAAATTCTTAGAAACCACAGAAATATTAGCGCCCGTATCAATAAGAGCCAAAGTATTTACACCTCCCACTGATGCTACTATCAGCGGTGAGTGAACCGGTGGAATTTTCGTCTGAGCACCGAAAAAATACTGATCTTGATGCACAAAAGCCGCTAAATAGTTTCGATTATTCGTCACGAAGTCCGTTTTAGGTGCCTTTTCTGGCTGATGAGCAGAATTCACATGATTGACTTCAAAATTGTCATTTTCCAAATCTGACGTTTCAGACTGACTTTGGTCTGACTGCGAACTTTCAGAAGAATCATACTCAAAAAGAAATCTTCCAGGGAAATCTGGGTCTGGAATCTTATGAGAACGTCGTTTCTGAACAGATTTCAACTTTTTATTTGAACGAATTCGACCTGATGATGAGCTAGGTTCGTCTTTTCGTCTGTTATCGTCATTAGTTTCCCTCTCCACATTCGAAAATGAATCTTTCGCTGCATTTTCCTCGGAATCAGGTGCCTCATCAATTGTTCTGAGTCGATTTAATCGTGTAACTAGTTGGTCTTGAGACATATTCAACGTTGTTTCCGTTCCATTTGCTGTATTTGCATTTTTCGTCTCTGACTTTTTGTATTTTGAGGCATCTGACAATTTTGCAGCATTAGTTGTACAGGTTTCATCTTTCTTGTTTGAATTCGTCAGAACTAGGTCACCAGTATCAGTGACGTGAACCGTCGAATTCCTACCTACAGATGATTCCTGACTACCTACCCCAGCTACCCTAGCACTAGATACTTGCTGACTTGCTGTTGTCCCTTGCTGTGTCACATATTGGCGCCAATTTGTACTTGGGAGAGCGGCAGAGTTTCCCCTTGAAAACCTGCTGTTTTCCCAAATACGCGCACTTTGAGTTTGATTTGCCCCTAAAAGCAAATTCAATGGTTGTGGCACTGCAAGATACTGTTGCACATTAGCATTTCCATTATTGCCACTAGCTGGAGCTCTGGTAGTACCGGAACCCGTACCGTACCTGTTTTGGGAGGGGGGGCGCACGTTCCAATTCCTGAAATTTCGTGGCCCTCCACGAAAATTTGGTACACGTGGAGCAGAATACTGATTTCTAGAATAATTCTCCCGACTATAGGCGTAGTAGCGGGAATTATTCTGATAATTTGCATTTCCATTGTACGTATTTCGAGGAAATGTAGAAAAACCCCGTCTAAACGTTCTATTCTGAAATCTACCAGAATTTACAGGAAAAAGTGGAATCAACGGCTGAGATAAAACATTCTGTACACGTTGCTGTTGATTCTGCTGTACATTATGGCCATTCTGAGGAGATCGAGGAAAAAGGGATGGGGGGTTAGGGCTATTTAAAGCTTCCACCAAAGTACGTATATCCAAATTTTGCAATAACCTTTGCAATTCCGATTGTAAAAGATTTCTGGGGTTTTCCGTGGAATTTTGAGATCTAGAACCCCGAGTAACATCCGCATACGTAGGTGTAAAAACTGTACAAATCTGATTAGCATTTAAAACCTTTTGATCCGGAAAAAGTTTCGAAAGACCCTCCAAAAAATTTGGGGTTTTTTCCGACACCAAATTAACTTGCGGATTTTTCTGCGTTATATACGTACTTGGCTTTCCGGGTGGGGATTCTACTGCGGAGGGGCACCCCCGGAATTTGCTGTGCTCCCCGCTTGCTGAAAATTCTGCAGAAAATTCACCAACTGACTAGTAGGGTCCATCTCCTGTTGGACTGGAGTGAGGAAATTTACGCCGTTTTGACGATTTGTGCGAAAAACCCGACCACTAGGGTCCACAAAAACATTCGCATTTTGATTCCGGTTGTTGGAATTTCCTCCCCTACGGCCTCCTCGACCGTTATAGTTTCCTCGGTTTCCTCTATTCCAATTTCGGCCAGAATTTTGATTGGAATAGTCAGAATTATCATAATTTCGGTTGTTATTGTAATTCCCTCGAGAATTACCACGATTTCCAAATCCACGCCGATTTGGATTACCTCTGCCTCTAAATCCCGAATTCTGTTGGCGATTTAGAGCGCATTGCGGCGAGATATGGCCAGGATTCCCACATTTGTAGCAAATCCTCTGCTCTTCGGCCTTTTCGTCAGTAGGTTTTTCCTTCGATTCTGTAGATGCCTGTACGGCATTTACCGCACCAGAAGCTGAGCTCGTAGAGGGTTTTTCTGAGCCCGCTGGCTCACCTTTCGTAGCTTCGAGAACCAAATCCCTCTGAGCATTTCGAATTTTGACCTTTTTCAGCTCCTCTTCCAATTCCTTAAGTTTCAAGTCCATAGGATCTAATTTCTCCGTTTCGTCCGAAGAAACCGTACAAACTTTCGCCTTAGATTTTCCCCGTTTTGCTCTTTTCCGGGTTTTTTCTGCCTTTTCAGATTTTTCGGATTTTTCCGATTTATCCGACTCGGCTGAGTCAGAGTCACATTCCTCTTCGACACGCGAAAGTTGGACCACAATTTTTCGCAGTTTTACCATTGTATGTCCCCAACTTTCCAGATCAGAAAGTAGCGAAACTCCAACGTTTTTTAAACTGCTTTTGAGACCTTTTCTGAGTTGCTCGAAAATATATACTGCCCTTTCGTCATCAGTGGCCTTGGGAAATGCCTTTCTAGCCAAAATTTCCAAATCTGACACAAAATCCTGAACATTTTCGCTTGATTTTTGAGTACGTACATAAAATTGCCTAGAATGTTCAACGGCAGTTTTCTGGACCGGCTCAAAAAGCGTTTTTAGGAGTTCAACCATCTCCCTGTACGTACTTGGCATTCCCAATGAAGAAAGTCGATGGATGACTTTTTCACCCAATTTGGCCAATAAAATCGAATAAAATTTATCTTCGCCAATATCGTTTGCCTTCGCAATGGCCTCAAAACTAATAATCCACTCGTCGGGAGTTAGAGAGGTTTCCCTCCCGTTATAATTGCTCAAACCCTTAAAAAGAGTTATCAAATTCTTCAATTCGGCCATTTTTTGTTCTCTTTCTTCACGTAAACGAGCTTGAAATCGCGTTTCCAGATTTCTTTGTACCTCGTGAATTTGCTCGATTGTATCAGCAACTTGGTCAAAAATCTCCCAAATTCTACCAAAACTAGTATCTATAGTATCTTCCTCCGGAATAACTTCAATGGCGAGGAAATTTTACAAAAACACCGAAAAAAGTTATATACGTATACAAAAAAAAATTACCAAATCGTCGGCAAATTGCTTCAAAAGTCAAAATAAACGTTCCAGATCAAATCACAAGTAGGGGTGGGGTAGGGAATATTGTTATGGAGGACATTTGCGTTGATAATTGACAAATTTTCAACAAAATATGTCCAAAAATTGGTATTTTGGGGGGGTGGGGGGGTACAAAATCAAGTCAAAATTACGTTTTTGACACAAAAATCAGTCGAAAATCCTCCTAGAACGACGTTTTGCGTCTAGGATGGTCGTTATTTGAAGCAATTCGGCCTAAAAATCGTTCAAAAATCGATTTTCGGTCACTTGGGGGGGTTTCGAAATTTTATTCTAAAATTTCCGAAACTTCGAAATTTTGGCGATTATGGGTCCCCAAAAATTATACGACACTTGGGGGGTTCCCAGAAAAATTATTCAGCCAAAAATTTGCCAAAATTCGACGAAAATTGACCTTTGGGGGATTTTGGGGGGGGTCAAAATTTTGCCCAAAAATGCCTAAAAATTGCAATTTCCTAGCGATTTCGGGTCCCCAAAAATTATACAAGCCTTGGGGAGTACCCACAAAATTTATTTAGGCACAATTTTGCAAAATTTGACAAAATTTACCCTTGGGGTGGGTACAAAAATTTACCAAAATTTGGAAATTTTTGCAAAATTTCGCGATTTATGCTCCAAGTTCAGCTTCTGTTGCTTTTCCTTTGTGTCAAGGTTTCTCAGTATCGAGAAAGTTCGGCACAAAGACTGTGGAAAAACCCACAAAAAATTTTCCTAACTACAAAAATTTTCAAAATTTTTCCCGTCTTGGGGGTGGGGGGGGTGGGGGGGGGTTTGGGATCCTGTCTTAAAACTACCTAAAATTAACTGCAAAATAGGTTATTGGGCTGCCCCAATAACGCAGTATCAGTTATATTGCCGTCCCCCAACTCAGAACTTCTGGGGGGGGGGGGGTGGGGGTGGGGGTAAGACAAGTCCCCCAACGGACAAACCCGACTTCCTAAAATTTTCATTTTTCAGAGTTGCACCCTACACAATAGGAGAATTTCAAAGTCTTCAAACTTAAATAAAAAGCGTTTTAAAAGATTCTCCTAATTTTTGCGATTCTAAAACTACTTTCCTTTTTCAATAAATCGCAAAATTAAGTTCAAAAATCGTTTTTGAAAAATCACGAAATTTGAAACTTTTTCAATTTAGCAAACCGGACAGTGGTCCTGTCACGGTCGCCAAATGTTAACTACCGGTTTACTGTCCGGTAACTAAACCGGCAACTAAATGGCGGAACGAATGCAGGTTCTACTAAAGTCCTAGCCTAAGGTGCAACTCGCTCGAAAAGAAATTAAATATCCCTAACTAAAGATGCCCTAATAAAGATAAATAAAGTCATAGTGATTTAATAAGAACTTACGGTTGATTTATAATGGCAAATATATAAAATACGGCAGTAAATAACAAAGATGGCTCAATAGGCCGACTACCACATACGGAAGAACAATACAAGACTGATTACATAAACAAATAAGCTACATGATGTAAGCTAGATGGTTGCTGTTTGATATGGATACGTTGATCATTCACGAAACACAAGTAGAGTAAATTTAGGGTGGATTAACAGTTAGTAAAGTAGGTTTTTAACTTTTAAAAAATAATTTAGAATAACTATAAGCACTGAGGGTTGGAAGGACATAGCAAGGCACTCCCTTGTTAACAATTGAAGGCGACTATTGGATTGAATGATAGCTGCAACGTTGGATTTTTAACATTACCTTAACAGCAATTAGCAGTAACGTATTTACTTCAGTTCAGTAATGTCAAGAAGACATAATTAAGAGTGTGACAAGCGCCAAGCTCTTAGTAATTAGGCTTGCGATATCATCTGCACGATAACGGCTGACCTTTGTGTTTTAAAGCTCGAAAAAACAACAAGTCAGTTGGTTCAATGTGCGTCTGTTGCGAGCTTCAGCATACAAAAATAGCATGCAAATTTCTTTGAAGTGATGGCGATGGGTCTAATTTGTGGGGGGGGGGGGTCAGCCGTTATCGTGCAGATGATGTCGCAAGCCTAATAACTAAGAACTTGACGCTTGTCACACTCTTAGTTAGTAATAAACACAACACCCACCCACGCACACTCTCTCTCTCGTACTCACTCACACACACACGCACACACACACTAATACTTTAATGATGTGTTCTACCTCTTGACTACTCCACCAATTTTTCAAAAGCAGGGATGTAGTAAACACACTAAATCAGATTTTTCAGCTTTTTGCTAATTCCATATTCTGTAGGGTTTTTGTGAACGACGACTCAGCTCCGCTTTTCCATCCAGTTTGATTGCTAGAAAATGTGGATCTTTTCAGAAAAGCCCCCTCAGGCCCACTTAACTAACTACTACTACTACTTAACCAAATGAGCTGAAATTTGGTATGCGTATGTTTTTCGACCACGCAAGGTTCAAATATCGCAAAATTTTTCGATTTCGCTAGATTCAATTTTTTCGATTCGTACGTTTTTATTTTTTCGATTCGTACACGTACCAAGGGGAACCGAAAACACTTTTGTCGAAAAGATTTTTCATAGGGGTTTTCGGGGTCGCAGAACACGCTTATATATTATCAGCTCATTACATCTTAAGCGTACAAGTTTAGCTTTATACTGAGCTAACGAAAAGCTGAATGAAACAACAGACTTCAGATTCGTGTTCTGCGACCCAGAAATCTCCTTTATACAACTTTTCAGCAAAATCGAAGACAAAATATTTTCGGTTCCCCTTGGCCCCCCTTACGAATCGAAAAAATTAAATTTCGCGAAATCAAAAAATTTTGCGATATTTGCACTCAGCATGGTCAAAGACATACCATACCAAATTTCAGCTCATTTGCTCAAGTTCTACGGATTCTGAGCCGGGGGGGTTCCTGAAAAGATCCGAAAATGTTTGCCTCAGTTGATGTGGTTGCATAAATGGACTGGGCGATCAGTTTAAAAAAGCCAAATTCGGACTACGAGTATTCGGAATGCTGATGGGAATCAAAACCACGAGTTTCGTATTATCGCGCCCACATGCTGACAACTGAGCTACAGTCTCAGGCACACCAAGCTAGTAGAAGTGACAATCTAAACTGAATTGACAATGAATTAATTGTGTATTATGTAACGCAGACAGTCCCATGAGCTAGCTTGTTGACGACTTTGAAGGAAAATTACCCCGGCCTCTGTAAAGCAATCGGAGATTTGGGACCAAGAAATGCTCAGCAAAAGACACGGTCTGATAATGAAGAAGCAGAAAAATATACAATGAAGCTTAGATTAGCTTCTTTACTATGTATCTGACTATTAATGATTCCTTTTATTCATCTACGGTGCTTAGCTCAGCCACAGTCGCCTTTATCAATCACCAAGCACATGGAAGCTTTCTCATCGGTGCCCCATGGTTTTCCCGTTGTAAACAAATCCTACACTCTTTCCTTTTTCTTCAGTTTTTTCTTTTCAAAGTAGGTAATACTTAAGCAAAAAAGTTACGAACAGATACTACACAAGGAAGTCCGTTTTTCTACCTGCACGTTGACTATGTATATCACAAATAGGTACTCATGTTAGGCCAGTGCTGTTTCGGTAAGGTACAGATTAACTAATCCTTGCATCGGAAAACAGAGTGGGAGCTCTAAAAATTGACATTAATCAGAAAATTACACGTTTGATCCTGGAAAATAGAGAAAAAGATAATGTTGAAACTTAGAGTTAGTTACTTGCAAGCAGGAAGGAAGTCAACATAAATGAAGTAGAACGGTTGTACTTTAGCGGTAAGCTTCCTTAATAATACTAATACCTCATTTCAGTAAATGCAGCTTGTATCTTCACGGAGATTCGCGGGCTACTGCAGTCCTCTTTCTGTGCATAGTACAGTCAGAGTGTTTGATAAAAAATTTCTGCTTATGTTGCAGCACAGATAGAGCCGAGCTCGCTGTCCGTCTTTGGGAATAGTTCTCCCTGGGTAAGATCTCTCACCGCGCCCAGTGGTTCTCTCATGGTTCGGATTAAGGTTTTGCCTTAGTGACTATTTATGCCTTACTAATGCCGAATTCGCCAGTCATGAGACTCCAAGTCGCGCAACTGGAGAATCAGGTTAGCCACACAGCTACCCGTCTGGCTCGATAACATCATCATGGGTTGGGGAAACTTTTGCAACTCACGTAGCTCCACAACGTCTAGGTCTTGGATTGGGTGGCTTCCCCCTTGGGAGCTACGTGATTGAGGGAATCTTTATACTAGGAGCGCTCTTGGGAGGGTTCAACCCAGTTCTCGCTCGTCGCTCTCCCTTCAGTCTAGTATTTCTCCATCGTTTCGAACGCTTTCTCTATTTAGGCTATTTATTCCTCTCATAATTTCTATGTGTATATTTCTCTCCCCCAAAGCTCTCCTCAGAGCTTTATCTGGTACGTTCCGTTGGCCCCTGTCCCTGTAAGTTATAGTTTGTGTGATTGTTTGTGTAAGTGAGGTCTCTTCTATTTCTTATGTTTTATAATTAATATACTTGTTGTTCTTCTATAATAAATTGTTATTACTATCTGAATAAATAGGCTTCAGTACACTGAGCTCTTCTCAAGGTAGTTTCTGTCCTAATTTGAGTGAGAGTGAAGAGTCATCTCTTTCCTTGGACAGGCTATTTGCTGCGTTTAGTTGTCTGGCGAGGCTGTCCCTACCGTCTCCTGTGGTCGGTTCGTTATCTATTCGTGCCATGGTCTCCGCATCTAACACGGATGTGGTAACAGTATTAGTAAGTAGGATACCTTACTAGCCTTGCTACACTCTTAATGATAATACACAAGAGACCCTTCAAACACAGATAGTATACTCACTTGTGTTTTAGGTCGATGGTATTTGGGCCGGCCGGCCTACCGCAGATATTTGAAGTCAATACTGAAATTTGAGCACAAGTAAGAGCAAGTGCTAAGCATAGGGTGGTGAAATGTCAACGCTGAACATACTTAGTTCGTTTTGTGCCAGAACCGATAGCGGCAATCAAATCAAGGAGCTGAAAATCAACAGTTTTTAGGTCTTATTAGAACGTGTCCCAAAAATCAGAAGTAAAATGAATGGTTTCAGAGCAAGATTTCTGATATCTACAGCCATTAGTTGATACCTAGACTTTCCAGAAGGTAATACTTATTATTCAAAACACAAGTCGTGTGGGCTACAAATTATTACCTTGACATCATGAGACAGGAAGTGCTAACTTGTTTACAGGTTAATACCTACTGATCTTTCTGCAGCTTTCTGCCTCCATTCACAACTTGAAAAGAACTTTACCTTGGATGGATAATGCTAATGGGATGAGCAAGGCTGTAGGTATCCCACAAAAGCCTGTACAGTGCTTCATGACTAACTGAACAGTAACAATGGCCTATGGTCAGGTTTCATTAGGTATCTGATTTAAAATAGGAAAGAGGAAACGACCAACTTACTTTCAGACCAGGATTAACGAAAACTGAAATCCGTGTAAAAATTTTACAAAAATTAGTCTGATATCTACTGTCAGTGTTTGCATTATTACTTGGGCAATCATTGTTGATGGATGGTGGTTAGCTGAAACAATTGGAACTTATCTCCAGTATTACCATGCGCGTTCAGTTCACATTTGATGCGTGCTAGCAAATAATAATAAGAAGAATAAATAATAATAAATAAATAATAAATAATAATAAATCTTCTTAATAAATCCTTTGGCTAGCTTCAGCACAGCTAACCAATTGTTTTCTTTTGGGTTTACATAGGTCATTTTGTCTTTCCAATAGAAATTCTTTTAGCCAGTTGGTTGGCGCGTTGAACCTGAGAATGTTTCCTTGATATCAAGGCTTCAGAGTAGTGTTGAACGTTGTGCGGCCCATGCCAACTTTTTCGTTAAGAAAAACTTTACTGCAATGGATGACTTGGGATGCCTCACTGCTTGAGGGTCCGTAGGAACTTGGTCAAGGACGACTGCTGGCCACCAAAGATAACCTCGAAATTTGGATAATACTAAAGTTTCTTGCCTATTCTCTGCAGGATCTGGTATTTCTCCTGCTGCCTTTCTTTCCACTTCTAATTTTGGTTCTTCGTTTAAGGTGGTTGGTCCTTTTGTGCAGTGCTTTTATGGTGATTTTTTTGAAACGCTATAACTTTCGCAATTTTGGGAGTTGCAAAGAGCTTTATACATCGTTTTAAAGCTTATTATCTGTACATTCACATGAGCTTACAGAACTGGCAAAATTAGCAAAAAATGGCAGAAATTTCTGACAAGCTGACATCTAACAGGATGAATATAGACCAAAAGTTTTTGAACATCGATTTCTCGAAACTGAAGAATCGGCCAAAAGTTCTTTTTGTGCCACGATATGAAGGACATATGGGCCGAGGGGTGTTTTTTTGGATTTGGCTCAGCAGGTCTTAACGTTCGAGAAAATCGGCCAAATGCACAGTAACACGAAATTTCGCAACTTCGCATTGAGTTTTCTTGCTACTCAATATGTTTTAGCCCAAACCAAGAAAAACGTCCCTCGCAAAAGTGCGAATTTCGATTCTGCCAAAAATCTCCGGAATCCGTCGAGTAGTTTTTGAGAAATGGATGTTCGAAACAAAATAATCGCAGTTTTGCCAAAATGGTTTTTCGGCCAAATCTCTAGCTTAGAACAATAAAGCCCGCCTAATAGGCATTCATAAAATGTGCATTTGGACGCTGTATCGATTGAGTATAAATAAGCCAACATTTGTTGACCCTCAAAACAGTCTTTTGGTTATACTGACTTAACCACTGGAGATATTGTCGAATATTGAATATTCTCAATAAATGATTTGTATTCTCAATAAAGATTAGAGGTTCGTGAAAGAGTGTGTAATATGTCTGATCGTTCCCTACTTAATCGCTAACCTACTGAATAAAAGACGACGCAACCCTAAATCTAACACGAGTTTACCTACTTTACAGGAAAATACAAGATTGATCAAAATTCCAAACATACGAAACTTTTCACAAAGGTACAAAATATTTCTCCCAGAATAACTCAAACAAAACTAGAGCAAGCACCTTTTAAAATACAAAACTCAAAAGAAGAACAAACTCGAAACTCCAAAAGGGGAGAACACCCCAGATTCTACCCCCAAACTGCTCAAAAGAGCCACAAACCTGACAGTAATGGTGAGAGAAGAAATGGCCGGTGACTCCCAGAAGTTCATCCTAACGACTGACTGTAAAAATGCGCCCAAATTTGAGAGAAGACGAATTAGCTATGTACGGCGTTGGACCGTACACAGAAGTAGAATTTAGATTGATTTTTCATGAAGTTAGCACCCACTTTTGAATATTTTAGGGTAAAATCAAGGAAATATTCTACAGATTATACCCTCTTTTGAAACGCGCGCCCTCGCCGCGGCCTCCAGGCACAAAGGTTAGTACTAAAATTTGCGTTAAACTACGTACCATAGCTACTAGTATAGATAAAAAGCGTTTTAGAAAAATGGGAAAAATGATAAAATGTTTCCTCGGTTCACTTTGGACACCGGGAATTACTCGACCCCATATTTTATACGTTTTTGGGTTTTGCCGAGAGTAGTAGTATAGGAGAGGACAAATGGGACCTCTTTGGGATCAAAAACCGGTTCCATTCTTGGATCAGCCCAGACCTGTCAAAATTTGACACTTAGCTGTCACTAGCTGTCAAGAATTAATGACCTAATTAATGTTCTGGTTTATCATCTGTCTGGTGAATTTTAAACTTGTGGTTAAACTTATGGCTTATTTGTGTCCTACCATCTGCCCAATTGTGGACTTAGTGCCTACCATCTGTTCAATTCTTGTGTATGTTCAGGACTCTATCAAAATTAATTGGACAGCTCTGCCTTAATTGGTTTTTGATGGATTCCTTAATAGCTTTTGGTCAAAATTTTTAATTCCCCATTAAAGAGTAATTACTTTTGGGTTCAATTTTTAATTCCTCAAAGCTTAAGAGACATTATGGGCTAATATAGGATTCTTCAAAACATAGTTGCTGTGGTATTGATGTGGGCTAATTTCTGATTCCTCAAACTTAATTACTCATTTGATTAATAGCTTTTGGGTTAATTTTCGATTCCTCAATGTCAAATATTTCAAAATTTGTGTGGGATTCTTGAAAGCTTGTGAGTTTTGGGCGAATTTTCAATTCCTCAAAGCTTGAGACAGAGAGATGATGTGGGCTAATATTAGATTCCTCAAGCTTAATTGTAGGAAAGATTAACAGCCTTTTGGGTTGAATTCCTCTAACTTAATATCCTTCGGGCTAATGTAAGACAAAGATTATGCGATTAATTACTTTTAGGGTAATATCGAATTCCTCAAAACTTACGTGTACTTAAGATTAACGACTTTGGGATAATTTTCAATTCCTCAAAGCTTATAAGAAACAAATTAGGTGGGTTAATATAGAATTCTTCAAACGTCATATCTTTTGGGTTTAATGTAAAATTCCTCAAAGCTTATATGAATAATTACTTTTGGGCTAATATAGAATTCCTCATGTGATGTATGATTAATGAGTTTTGGGCTAATTTTTCGATTCCTCAAGTTAATATTTGGGCTAATATAGGATTCTTCAAACTGAGTTTCTTGAATGATTCATGGGTTTGGGCTAATAAATGATTCCTCACATTAACATTTTGGGTAAATCTTCCTGGATGATTAATTGGTTTTGGGTTAATTTTCGATTCCTCAATGTAAAGTATTTGAACTTTTGGGCTAATTTTTGCTTCCTCAAATGGAGATGTGGGTGTTGAATCCTCAGAAATTTTAGGTAAATTTTGGATTCCTTGAAAGGTTGTATGATGTTTGGGTAAATGTTTCAATTCCTCAAGGCTAAATCGCTTTTGGGTTAATTTTGGATTCTTGATGAATTTGCGTGAATCCTTAACGTTTCCGCATACAAGTTTAACTATAGAATGAAAATAAAGACTAAGTAATGCAGTGAAATTCTAGTGTTAACTTCCAGTGGAATAAAACAAAATAAACGGAAAGTTAGCATGGAAATTTTGACACACACTGATAGAGCACATTCCCGACACCACTGCACGACACTCATAGAGCACCCAATTAGTTAGCAATAATTAATTAAAATCTGAACAAAGTAACGAAAACAGCCAAAATGAAAGTGGTAACTATTTTCCCAGTAGAATAAAGCATAATAAAATAAAAGTTATAATTATGCTTTAGTTACACACCTATTAAGCACACTCTCAACCACACTGCACGACGCTTTCAACCTCATACAACAACTAATTAGTTTGCAATAGTTAATTAATGTTGGTGTAGGATAGTGAAAATTGCCAAAATTAAGGTGGTAACTATTTTCCCAGTGGAATAAAATATATTAAACCTAACATTATCATTAAAAGATTGGTATCCCAGTATAGAGCACAACACCGCTGCACGACTCTTTCAACCTGATACAATAACTAATTATTTTGCAACAGTTAATCAACGTTTGAACAAAGTAACGAAAATTGCCAAAATTAAGGTGACAATTATTTTCCCAGTGGAATTTAATATAATAAACATGAAGTTTCCACTGAAATCTTTGTGTCATCATGTAGAGCACATTCTCAACAACACTGCACGACACTTTGATCCTCATACGGCGACTAATTAGTTAGCAATAATTAATTAAAGTTGGTGAAATATTGTGGAAAAATGCCAAAATTAAGGTGACAATTATTTTCCCAGCGGAATTTAACATGATAAACTTAAAGTTATGATTATAATTTTGTTATATACTTATAAAGCAGATGTCCAACAACACTGCACGACACTTTCATGCTCATACAACAACTAATTAGTTAGTAATAATTAACTAAAGTTGGAGTAAAAATGGAAAAAATAGTGAAAATTAAGGCGACCAAAGATGTTAGTGGAAAATCATGATGTAAAGTTGTCGCTGGAATAGAAGTCAAATTCGGGGAGTCAAAGTAGAGTTCAGCGAAACAAATACACCCTCAAGAATAATTAATGAAACCTGATTCAGTGATGCTGCAAACTAATTATATTATATTCTTGTATGTTCACATTTACCACTTCTTTGGACGAATTCAGGAATTTGATGTTAACCATTGAGGACGGAATTTATATCAAATTCTGACGTATTGAATCTATCTTCTGAACACGGGAAATTTGACCAGAGATGAACGGTAAGAAAGCATTCGTAATGATGGTTGATATATCACTGAAATGATACCCATTTGAAGGAAATTTGCAGATATGACTAATTACCCTTGATTCACCTTTAATTTTTACCACCTACCCTTGTAAACTGTCCCTGTTTTAGCATGCCCTACATGTGGATCGACATTTGCCAGGAAAAGTGGTGTCACCAAACATATTCGCCAACAGCATCGAGTCGTTCATTGTGGAAGGTGTGGACAGGTGTAAAGTTGGAAGTGTACCGACCAAACTTTACGAGTGGGAAACTGTGCACAAGGAGAACGTCGAACCTGGAGGAGATGTAGTTCCAGTCGACCTAACTAACCTCGCC
>JASAND010012255.1:0-11910 GCA_030248195.1 Trissonchulus latispiculum
CACATCACTACAAAATAGACGATTTTTGACAAAAAATTCTGGCGAAGCCGGAAAATTTTTGAAATTTTTTACCAAAAATCCTTAAAATTTGGCATTTTCTGGGGGCCAGTATAAAATGCAGACGCAGACGCAGACGCAGACCAGCAGACTGGGGTATAAAACGCAGACTTTGATGCAGACGCAGACTCGGATATAAAAAGCAGACGCAAACCGTGCTAAAAGTATAAAATGCAGACTTTCTTGCAGACTTGCAGACTAGGGTATAAAAAGCAGACCGGGGTATAAAATGCAGATTTGGGTATAAAATGCAGACTTTTGAGAAGACTTGCAGACCGGGGTATAAAAAGCAGAGTTGGGTGAAAAAGCAGACTTTTGAGCAGACTTACTGGTTATAGGAATAAGTTAAGTTGTCCTGATATGGTCCTGATATAAAATGCACGCTAGGCTATGAAGTGTAGGCCAGTCAGCAGTTAAAGCAGACAGGTTTTGCAGATTTTGGTGTAAAATATGCAGCATGGTCGGTAATAAGCAGACGCCGGTATATATAATTAAAATTTAATTTTATTTTATTGTATTAAATGCTTACTTTTCTAACAATGTACATACATATAGCAAGGTTCTAGCACCTTTTCTGACAATGTACATATATATATATAGCAAAGTTTAATAAAATCAAAAATAGAATTTTTGCTGCCATTTTCGCAAATGAAGTCCGATCGAAATAATTTTGGTGTGTATCAACTGGTAATGACCCCTCTATATGTGGTGCAAATTTCAAGCCGATAGCGCCCTTGCGTTGTGAGAGTAAAAACTTTTTGTAATTTTTTGTTAACGAATTCACAAAACATCAGCTAGGAAAATTTTTTCATGCATAAATAGAGCATAGTCCCTAGTGTTATTATGTATATATAAAAATTTGGACCCCTAAGTTTTTAAACAGGCTTAACTTCGAATTTCGGCTCTGGGTCACTGGGTCCAAAGTGGCTACCTTGCCAATTTTCTTAACGCTGTATATTGACTCGAGGAAGCAAGGAATTTGGTGTTATATTGCTCTCGTAGGCACAGCGCAAACAATTTGGCGTAATAATTTTGCATGCTCAAGTGACTTGGTCTAGGATCACGTGACCTTGGTCAAAAATTTCATTTCAAGGCTCAGGAAGCCTAAAAACGTGCCTATATAGGTTTTTCGGGGCGTAGAATTCAAGTTTAGCATTATTTTTCATGTAGCTTTAGCCCACGTATGTGATCCTGACCTCCCCTTGGGACAGGTCCGGAGGGTCGGGGGGGTGGGGGGGGGTTATGATTAACAGCCGGTCACTGGGTCAGACGGGTCTGAGGTACCTAAAACATGTGCCATATAGGCTTTCGACTTCGCAGAGCTCGAATTTGGCGTTAGTTTTGCTGTAGCAGCCACCCCGCACCTTTTTACAACAAGTTGTGGGAGATGTTTTTGTGAAAAAGTTAGCAAAAAATCTTCAGCCGTGGGCCAGCACAGAGGTCATGGCAACGTATCCAATACATGGCTAGATAGTGCAGAGTGTGGACATGCTACATGTGTAATATAGGTTAGCTAAACGAAGTCCGTAGTGATTAGTGAGTAATAGCAAAATTTTCAATTTTGGTTCGGAGTTGTCAGAAGGTCGGTTTTGGGGTGGGTCGACTGTTTTGGGTACCCTGGTGGAACTAGTTGGGCCTCGGCGGATGCCCGGGTCTGCAAGTCTGCTAGTCTGCTCAAAAGTCTGTATTTTATACCCAAGTCTGCTTTTTATACCCCAGTCAGCAAGTCTGCTCAAAAGTCTGCATTTTATACCCGAGTCTGTTTTCAGGTCTGCGTTTTATACCCGAGTCTGCGTCTGCATAAGTCTGCTAAGTCTGCTGGTCTGCGTCTGCAGTTTATACTGGTTCTTTTCTGGGCACCTTATAGTGAGTGGGGGTGGGGCCTAGTGGGGGGGAGGGGAAAGGGAGTCGAGTGGGGGGAGGGGGCGTCCCCCCCCCCAGTAAAAAAGCCCAGTCTGTGAACGCAGATCCGCCACAATGAACCTTTAAATCGCTAACATATCATGCTACAATTGAAAGCGTCTTTGAGCGTTTACGATTCCGAAATCACCTTAATACTAACAACTTATAACGTATATACAGCCCGGTCAGGTTCAGCACAACTTATTATCAAGGAGGCGAAAAAGAGCACAAAATATAAGACGCAAACATATGTATATATATATATATTATATTATATATACGTATATGTATACACGTACGTATACATGCAGCTTTATGGCTTATACTTAAACTTATTTAAGGGCAAGAAAATTACATCATAATGAAAGAACGGCATAAAAGGCAGGCAAAATCCCTTTGAATCAAAATCAAGGGAGGAGAAGAAGAAGAAGAAAGGAAGGATGAAGGAATATAATTCTTCAAAAGAACCCGCCCGACCTATTTACGCATATATATATTAAGAGATCTTCAGGTCTTTTCGTGTTTTTTACTTTGGTTTCGGCTTTTGCACACATTTTATACACAAGCAAAGAAAACACCCAGAGACACACCATAATTATGAGGTTCTGCAGCAAACTTTACAAAGTATATATCTGTTTTTTAAAGTTTTGACCTACAGAAGAAACTCAATTTTTTCTTTGAAAATTAGTTTTTAACTAAAACGAAGCTTTTCTGGAAATGGCTAGCGCTTTCACATGCAATCTATAAAAACGCCAGGTCTGGCGTAATTTCAGAAAAAACAACAGACCCTCAGGAATAAAATAATATTTTGAATATCAATCAATCAATCAATAAGTCTACGATAGCTGATAGCATAACGAACGCGCATTGTGAAACAGTATGCATAAAACCCAATAAGCATTTTCAACGTTTGTACGTGCAATCCAACCAGTTTAAGCTAGAACTCAATTTGATAATATACTAACAGTTTAGGTATGTAACAGCTGGAAAACTACTGAACACATTTGTTTGTAACAGGTTATATATATATAACCATATAAAAAGTATACATATAAATAGTGGTGTATACGTATATATACCATCCATATTAGTGATGTGGATCGGATCGGCGGATCGGATCGGATCGACCGATCCGGGGTCGGATCGGATCGGATCGGATCGACAAATTTTCGGATCGGATCGGCCGGATCGGATCGCCATGATTTTTCCGGATCGCCGATCCGGCAAATGAGGCAAATTTTTTAAATTTGTACCAATTCTTAAAAAAATGCAAAATTTTTTCCAATAAATGTTCAAAATCTTTCCTAAATATTTCGTTCAAATTTGAATTCAAATTCAAATTTTGAATACACGTTCAAATGTTGAGTTTTCTGTTGTTAATGTTTTTATGTTCTCTCTCTGGATAAATTTTTTATATGTGCATATGTAAAAAATCAAATTGGATTGCTCTCTAATATTTCCTGCTAATTAATTTTTGGACAATCTGTTCCGCTGTTTAAATTAAAGTACCGCTGACTGCTGAAAGTGACTTATTCTGGCATGATTAAAAGTTCTCAACTAACAGGAACGTTGCCTAAAATTGGAAGAAAAATTTTTCGCCCAAGTGCGTTTGGTCAGAAGTGCAAAGTCCACAAAATCCGCCGGACGCACTTTTGTATATGCTATTGTACGACCAATACTGTGTTCAGTCGTTTATTGCAAACAGCAATCAACAGCAGTATATTTTTAGAATCGTCCTGAACTGGAGATATAGAACAACCTTCATATCGTGATTGAATCACGGAAAATATTTAATATTAATTATTTAATTTATTAAAAATATTTAAATTCTCCAAAATTTTACCACATTCGAAACTTTGTATCTATGACCGAATAGAGTTGCATATTGCACTTGCATTTGAATGATAGGATATTATTTAAAAGCTAATTATGAGCAGCTGGAACCAATACCTGAAAATGTACCAATTTCTCGGGTTCACTATTCATAGATGGAACTTTTTGTGAATAGGGCGATTTTCTGGGATCTAGTTGTATTTCAAAGATAAATCAGCTCGCCAAGACCATTCGAGTCAAGATCTATAGCTCCATAACTGTTGGTGATGGAAAACATTTAAACCCGGAAAAATCTTGCTTTCGTGAATTTGGGAATCGAGTGCATTTTGGAAAATGATTGTATTATCAAACGTGTTCAGCTTGTCAAGAGCTTTTAAATAATAATAACCATATAGTGACCATTAAAACATTTAATTCCGGAAAATTTGATAAACCGAAAATTCCGAAAATTGGATGCAGTTTGGTTGAAAAGTTTGTAACAAGTGCAAAAATATGCCGCGAAAAAATATGCCGGAAGATTTATTTGATCACGAAAACTAAATCCTCAATGTGCATATATTTTAGCAAACCTTTGAATGTTTTAGATTTTCCATAAATAAAACCCGGGATTCCAGATTTTCCCAATTTCCATGTCGTCTCCATTTTGGAACGATATTAAACATCTACATTGTTTGCTTATAAATACTACCAAAGTTGATTTTTTGGTCTTACACCCTTGATTTTTCAATTTTATCGTATCTTTGTATGATTCTTATTTCTCACTAAACTTAAACTCCCGGAACAAAACAAATAGTTATTTTTCAACGGTGGCTGCACATGATTCTGCAGCTGCAGTTTCTGATACGGACTTTCAGAATTATTCAATAAGATTCAGATGCGAAGTTTGATGAAGAGTTTTGCAAAATAATGGGAAATGGGAAAATCTAGCAAGTTAAGTGTCTAGAATTGAAAATTAAAATTATGGTCGGATCGGATCGGATCGGTCCGATCCGGGGCTGGATCGGATCGGATCGGATCGGATCGCCGGCCATTTTCCGGATCGGATCGGTAGGTAATTTTGGCTGCCGATCCGATCCGATCCACATCACTAATCCATATGAGTATATATAAGGGAAATACACACTGTAAATCTAGACAAAACTATGTACGTAAATATAAGTATTTTCTGAACAAACTAAACATGTAAATCTAGACAAAACTATGTACGTAAATATAAGTATTTTCTGAACAAACTAAACTAAACATTAATATAGACGGAAAAACTAAATAGAAAAGTTCATTTACAAAATACAAATATATACATAATTCATGCCGACAACACCAAAAATAAAAACGGAATTTCGGGTTTTTCAAAGGAAAATGTTTTTGAAAATTTTTGAAAGCTAGAAAAAATTGGGTTGATACATACAATTCATTAAATATCATACTGTGTCAAATCTCAGCAATTCCTAATTTAGCAAAAATTACGAGATCGTGTAAATATACACCGTTATTCATTATTTCGTAAAAATTCGTATTGTCTGCATCACACTCTAAAACTGAACTATACGTATGTCTTAAAACAAAATTAAAAATAAAACGAGTATATATATATATACACCACAATTGCCAAAAAACCCACGAAACATGCTGGAAAATATCATTCACAAGTATCGATGCAGCATAACCAAATGGAAAAGCACTGCAGACTATATACTAACCTTAAGTAACAGCAGAGTTAAACTTAAAACTTCAACGACAGTTACATTGCGTAATATTCACGTCTATAAGCGTTAACCCAGCACAGTAAGAAAATTAAACTCGATAAAGATGTGCGTAGTTTGTCCTTCAATTTTGAGTATATACGTATGCGCGTACGTAACTAAATTTAAATTTATGAATTAATCATTTTATTAACTTTCCACGACCGGTAACAAGTCTATATACACACACAGACATATATAACGTAGAGAATGTTTGCAACCAGCAGAAAACAAATATATTCAGGATTTGTACGTACGTATGTAATCAGTAATTACACATTATATATATACTTGTACACTTGCACACATATACTTTAAGTTAAAGAAATTATCATCCTCCTAAATTTAAATTCAACTGTATACAACAAGGTGAATGCCTTCCCTCCAAGATCGAACTTACGCTTTGCTTTTAGGTCTGGGCTTTTTTAGTGGGAGAGGGGGGCAGGTGGCGCCCCCAACCCTTTGGGTTTCCCCGCTTGACCCCTCCCCCCACACTCGGCCCCCACCCGTGTCCTGTACTTATGCCTATTTAACTTCTGCCTACACTGTGACAAAACTCAAGACTGTACTTATGCCTACACTAATCCTCCAAAGCTCAAGACGTGAATATTACGCAATGTAACTGTCGTTGAAGTTTTAAGTTTAACTCTGCTGTTACTTAAGGTTAGTATATAGTCTGCAGTGCTTTTCCATTTGGTTATGCTGCATCGATACTTGTGAATGATATTTTCCAGCATGTTTCGTGGGTTTTTTGGCAATTGTGGTGTATATATATATATACTCGTTTTATTTTTAATTTTGTTTTAAGACATACGTATAGTTCAGTTTTAGAGTGTGATGCAGACAATACGAATTTTTACGAAATAATGAATAACGGTGTATATTTACACGATCTCGTAATTTTTGCTAAATTAGGAATTGCTGAGATTTGACACAGTATGATATTTAATGAATTGTATGTATCAACCCAATTTTTTCTAGCTTTCAAAAATTTTCAAAAACATTTTCCTTTGAAAAACCCGAAATTCCGTTTTTATTTTTGGTGTTGTCGGCATGAATTATGTATATATTTGTATTTTGTAAATGAACTTTTCTATTTAGTTTTTCCGTCTATATTAATGTTTAGTTTAGTTTGTTCAGAAAATACTTATATTTACGTACATAGTTTTGTCTAGATTTACATGTTTAGTTTGTTCAGAAAATACTTATATTTACGTACATAGTTTTGTCTAGATTTACAGTGTGTATTTCCCTTATATATACTCATATGGATTAGTGATGTGGATCGGATCGGATCGGCAGCCAAAATCACCTACCGATCAGATCCGAAAATGGCCGGCGATCCGATCCGATCCGATCCGATCTGAAGCTCCGATCGGACCGATCCGATCCGATCCGACCATAATTTTAATTTTCAATTCTAGACACTTTAAATTGCTAGATTTTCCCATTTCCCATTATTTTGCAAAACTCTCATCAAACTTCGCATCTGAATCTTATTGAATAATTCTGAAAGTCCGTATCAGGAACTGCAGCTGCAGAATGATGTGCAGCCACCGTTGAAAAATAACGATTTGTTTTGTTCCGGGAGTTTAAGTCCAGTGAGAAATAAGAATCATACAAAGATAGGATAAAATAGAAAAATCAAGGGTGTAAGACCAAAAAATCAACTTTGGCAGTAGTTATAAGCAAACAATGTAGATGTTTAATATCGTTCGGAAATGGAGACGACATGGAAATTGAGAAAATCTGGAATCCCGGGTTTTATTTATAGAAAATCTAAAACATTCAAAGGTTTGCTAAAATATATGCACATTGAGGATTTAGTTTTCGTGATCAAATAAATCTTCCGGCATATTTTTTCGCGGCATATTTTTTCACTTGTTACAAACTTTTCAACCAAACGGCACCCAATTTTCCGGAATTTTCGGTTTTTCAAATTTTCCGGAATTTAAATGTTTTAATGGTCACGATATGGTTATTATTATTTAAAACTCTTGACAAACTGACGTTTAATAATACAATCATTTTCCAAAATGCACTCGATTCCCAAATTCACGAAAGCAAGATTTTTCCGGGTTTAAATGTTTTCCATCACCAACAGTTATGGAGCTATAGATCTTGACTCGAATGGTCTTGGCGAGCTGATTTATCTTTGTAATACAACTAGATCCCAGAAAATCGCCCTATTCACAAAAAGTTCCTCTTTTTTAAGTCCGGGCCGGGACCCCGGGGGGACCGGACCCCCCGGGGACGGGCCCCGTGTCCCCCGGGGGTAAAGGGCCGTGGGGGGTCCAGCGGGCCCGGGGCTTTTGATAGACAGGCCGGGGGGGCGGGGCCTTTTGGACCCGGTCCCTTTAGTGTGGGTTCCATCTATAAATAGTGAACCCGAGAAATTGGTGCATTTTCAGGTATTGGTTCCAGCTCACAATTAGCTTTTAAATAATATCCTATCATTCAAATGCAAGTGCAACAATATGCAACTCTATTCGGCCATAGATACAAAGTTTCGAATGTGGTAAAATTTTGGAGAATTTAAATATTTTTCATAAATTAAATAATTAATATTAAATATTTTCCGTGATTCAATCACGATATGATGGTTGTTCTACATCTCCAGTTCAGGACGGTTCTAAAAAATATACTGCTGTTGTTTGCTCTAAGTTCGCAATAAACGACCGAACACAGTTTTGGTCATACAATAGCACATACAAAAGTGCGTCCGGCGGATTTTGCGGACTTTGCACTTCTGAGCAAACGGACTTGGGCGAAAAAATTTTCTTCCAATTTCAGACAATGTTCCTGTTAGTTGAGAACTTTTAACCATGCCAGAATAAGTCACTTTCAGCAGTCAGCGGTACTTTAATTTAAACAGCGGAACAGACTGTCCAAAAATAATTAGCAGGAAATATTAGAGAGCAATCCGATTTGATTTTTTACATATGCACATATAAAAAATTTATCCAGAGAGAGAACATAAAAACATTAACAACAGAAAACTCAACATTTGAACGTGTATTCAAAATTTGAATTTGAATTCAAATTTGAACGAAATATTCAGGAAAGATTTTGAACATTTATTGGAAAAAATTTTGCAATTTTTTAAAAAATTGGTACAAATTTTAAAAATTTGCCTCATTTGCCGGATCGGCGATCCAGAAAAATCATGCCGATCCGATCCGGCCGATCCGATCCGATCCGTAAATTTGTCGATCCGATCCGATCCGATCCGACCCCGGATCGGTCCGCCGATCCGATCCACATCACTAATATGGATGGTATATATACGTATACACCACTATTTATATGTATACTTTTATATGGTTATATATATATAACCTGTTACAAACAAATGTGTTCAGTAGTTTTCCATCTGTTACATACCTAAACTGTTAGTATATTATCAAATTGAGTTCTAGCTTAAACTGGTTGGATTGCACGTACAAACGTTGAAAATGCTTATTGGGTTTTATGCATACTGTTTCACAATGCGCGTTCGTTATGCTATCAGCTATCGTAGACTTATTGATTGATTGATTGATATTCAAAATATTATTTTATTCCTGAGGGTCTGTTGTTTTTTCTGAAATTACGTCAGACCTGGCGTTTTTATAGATTGCATGTGAAAGCGCTAGCCATTTCAGAAAAGCTTCGTTTTAGTCCCCAGCTAATTTTCAAAGAAAAAATTGAGTTTCTTCTGTAGGTCAAAACTTTAAAAAACAGATATATACTTTGTAAAGTTTGCTGCAGAACCTCATAATTATGGTGTGTCTCTGGGTGTTTTCTTTGCTTGTGTATAAAATGTGTGCAAAAGCCGAAACCAAAAGTAAAAAACACGAAAAAGACCTGAAGATCTCTTATTATATATGCGTAAATAGGTCGGGCGGGTTCTTTTTGAAGAATTATATTCCTTCATCCTTCCTTTCTTCTTCTTCTTCTCCTCCCTTGATTTTGATTCAAAGGGATTTTGCCTGCCTTTTATGCCGTTCTTTCATTATGATGTAATTTTCTTGCCCTTAAATAAGTTTTAAGTATAAGCCATAAAGCTGCATGTATACGTACGTGTATACATATACGTATATATAATATATAATATATATATATACATATGTTTGCGTCTTATATTTTGTGCTCTTTTTCGCCTCCTTGATAATAAGTTGTGCTGAACCTGACCGGGCTGTATATACGTTATAAGTTGTTAGTATTAAGGTGATTTCGGAATCGTAAACGCTCAAAGACGCTTTCAATTGTAGCATGATATGTTAGCGATTTAAAGGTTCATTGTGGCGGATTTGCGTTCACAGACTGGGCTTTTTACTGGGGGGGGGGGGTGGACGCGCACACATAACACTCGACTCCCCTTCCCCCCCCCCACTAGGCCCCACCCCCACTCACTATAAGGTGCCCAAGAAAGAACCAGTATAAACTGCAGACGCAGACCAGCAGACTTAGCACACTTATGCAGACGCAGAATCGGGTATAAAACGCAGACCTGAAAACAGACTTGGGTATAAAATGCAGACTTTTGAGCAGACTTGCTGACTGGGGTATAAAAAGCAGACTTGGGTATAAAATACAGACTTTTGAGCAGACTAGCAGACTTGCAGACCCGGGCATCCGCCGAGGCCCAACTAGCTCCACCAGGGTACCCAAAACCGTCGACCCACCCCAAAACCGACCTTCTGACAACTCCGAACCAAAATTGAAAATTTTGCTATTACTCACTAATCACTCCGGACTTCGTTTAGCTAACCTATATTACACATGTAGCATGTCCACACTCTGCACTATCTAGCCATGTATTGGATACCTTGCCATGACCTCTGTGCCGGCCCACGGCTGAAGATTTTTTGCTAACTTTTTCACAAAAACATCTCCCACAACTTGTTGTTAACAAAAAGGTGCGGGGTGGCTGCTACAGCAAAACTAACGCCAACTCCGAGCTCTGCGAAGTCGAAAGCCTATATGGCACATGTTTTAGGTACCTCAGACCCGTCTGACCCGGTGACCGGCTGTTAATCATAAACCCCCACCCCCCCGACCCTCCGGACCTGTCCCAAGGGGAGGTCAGGATCACATACGTGGGCTAAAGCTACATGAAAAATAATGCTAAACATGAATTCTCCGCCCCGAAAAACCTATATAGGCCCGTTTTTAGGCTTCCTGAGCCTTGAAATGAAATTTTTGACCAAGGTCACGTGATCCTAGACCAAGTCACTTGAGCATGCAAAATTATTACGCCAAATTGTTTGCGCTGTGCCTACGAGAGCAATATAACACCAAATTCCTTGCTTCCTCGAGTCAATATACAGCGTTAAGAAAATTGGCAAGGTAGCCACTTTGGACCCAGTGACCCAGAGCCGAAATTCGAAGTTAAGCCTGTTTAAAAACTTAAGGGTCCAAATTTTTATATATACATAATAACACTAGGGACTATGCTCTATTTATGCATGAAAAAATTTTCCTAGCTGATGTTTTGTGAATTCGTTAACAAAAAATTACAAAAGTTTTTACTCTCACAACGCAAGGGCGCTATCGGCTTGAAATTTACACCACATATAGAGGGGTCATTACCAGTTGATACACACCAAAATTATTTCAATCGGACTTCATTTGCGAAAATGGCGCAAAAATTCTAGTACAGTTGATAGCTTTTGCTATATATATATATGTACATTGTCCGAGAAAAGGTGCTGAGGCCACCTTTATATGTATGTACATTGTTAGAAAAGTAAGCATTTAATACAATAAAATAAAATTAAATTTTAATTATATATACCGGCGTCTGCTTATTACGACCATGCTGCATATTTACACCAAAATCTGCAAAAACCTGTCTCTCTAACTGCTGACTGGCCTACACTTCATACCCTAGCGTAGCATTTTATATCAGGACCATATCAGGACAACTTAACTTATTCCTATAACAAGTAAGTCTGCTCAAAGTCTACTTTTTCACCCAACTCTGCTTTTTATACCCCGGTCTGCAAGTCTTCTCAAAGTCGCATTTTATACCCAAATCTGCATTTTTATCCCGGTCTGCTTTTTATACTTCCTAGTCTGCAAGTCTGCCAAGAAAGTCTGCATTTTATACTTTTTTTTTTTTTTTTTTTTTTTTTTTTTTTTTTTTTTTTTTTTTTTTTTTTTTTTTTTTTAGCACGGTTTGCGTCTGCTTTTTATATCCGAGTCTGCGTCTGCATCAAAGTCTGCGTTTTATACCCCAGTCTGCTGCTGGTCTGCGTCTGCGTCGCATCTTACACTGGCCCCCAGAAATTGCCAAATTTTCATGATTTTTGGTAAAAAATTTCAAAAATTTTCCGGCTTCGCCAGAATTTTTTGTCAAATCAATCGTCTATTTTGTAGTGATGTGGATCGG
>JASAND010012256.1:0-10575 GCA_030248195.1 Trissonchulus latispiculum
GGGGGGAAGAGGTCGAGTGGGGGGGGAACCCGAAAAGTGGGGGGCGCCCCCCGCCCCCCCCCCCCCGCCCCCCCCCCCCCAGTAAAGTATATAAACCCAGCAGTGGCGCAGCCAGAACTCTGTGACGGGGCATGCGGACCAGGGTTTACCAAAATCGGGTCTGAGTTCTCCAAAATGTTTTTGCTGGGTTTTTATTTCCTGCTGGATGGAGGGGGCATAAACGGCCTAGGATCACGTGACTTGGGCCGGGTTTACGCGACGTGGTCAAAAGCTTTAATCAAGGCCCCAAAAGTATATATATAAACTGGCCTATATATATAGGTTTTTCAGTGCGTAAAATTCAAATTTGACACCATACATGCGCAAGGGGTGTACTGAGGGTGTACCAGGTACACCCTAATTTCTGGGGGGACCGCGCAATGCGCAAGCAAAATCAGGGGGACCGCGCAGAGCGAGCGAAGCGAGCGCTATATATTAATAATGTCAAAATTGCACAATTCAGCGTGAACTATTCAGAAAAACTATGCTCTAATTAGTACGTAAATATTGTCATTCTGTTTAATTCCACAAAAATGAAAGTTTTGAAGAGCTTCGCAAGCAGATTAATTACAATCTGTGAAATGAATAAAAACGAGTGAGAAATTCAGCATGTGTGCATATTTGCGAATACTTTGAAAATGTCGCAGTCCCTGTTGCGTGTTCTACCGCTCCCACCTCTCCACGTCGCCCGAACCCCTCCCCCGTTGTGCGAAGGGGGACCGCGCAAAAAGAATTCTGGTACACCCTGTGAAGAGAGACCTTGCCCATGTATGTGAAATAATTAGTTGTGCGTCAAACGTACCATCAGTTTTACACTTATACTATTATCGCGTGGCTTCTCCATAATCGTAAGAGACTGCCAGAGCAATACCGTGTAGCAATACAACAATACGCTGTGAAAGCAATTTAGTTGCACATTGCAAATGATAGAAGTGTATACAGTTACACATAAACAGAAAATGTACATACAATCTATATAAGTAGTGCATGCGACCGTAACCAGACCATATCCACACACTGTGCGGCTCGTCAGTGGTTCAGTGTGGAACACAGTTTTTTACAAATGTTTTTAAGAAAACCATAAAAATAAATGAAAAAGGTTTCGCCGCTGGTCGCCTCAAGAAGTGAAGTTAAACAAGCATAGATAGTGCTAAACGTATATTTCTATCCAATTTGACTTGTAAGCTGTAACCATCCGTCTAAAGGGGTGAAACTGAATTGTCTTGTTTTGGAGAGCTTTTCTACTGTTTTTAGGAAAAAACGTCTTAGTTTTCGGTTGCTATATTGTTTATTCCTAAGTGTTTTTACTAATTTTGCGCTTTGTACAATGAAGTCTGTTTCATAATAGCTCAACTTAGAAATTCTACTTAGTTCGTTGGCATATACCTTATAGCACGTAAGTTGTGAGAAATTTCCGTCTATTTCTGGGTAATTAATTGCTTTAAAAGGGAAATCGTCTTTTTTATTATAAATTCTATGGGTAAACTTATCATTGAATACTTTAATTGTTAAATCTAACACTTCCGCTACGTATGGACATACATTCACTAAATTCAATTCTAATCCTGGAGGATATATATTTTTATGTTCTGTTTTTATTAGTCCGTTGTCATTAACAGTTGTTATGTCATCTATATATCTAAATATATTTTGTAAAAGTTCCAATTTTTCTGTATCCATTTTTTGGGTAAGTGTTTTGATATACTTAAACTCATACCAAAACAAAACTAAGTTAGCCATGAAAGGTCCGCAGCTAGTGCCCATAGGTATACCAATTTTTTGTCTAAAAACTTTATTTCCCAGTTTGAAAAACGTATTAGAAATTAACCATTTAACCAATTTGCAAAAGGTTTCGCAATCTAATGCAAATTTAGAATTAGTGTCATTTACAAAATGTGCTGATTTTTCCAACATAATAACCTTGCGATTGGAGGACCCAAATGCCAACTTAGCTGCACCTTCCACTGCTTCCATGATATGAGTGTGTCTAAGGTTTGTATATAACTGTGTGAAATCGTAGGTATACACGTTTCTAGCCGCGTTCTTATCTGATATTTGTTTTAACCTATCTAATATGGGTTGGTT
Source organism: Trissonchulus latispiculum (assembly GCA_030248195.1). Classification (NCBI taxonomy): domain Eukaryota; kingdom Metazoa; phylum Nematoda; class Enoplea; order Enoplida; family Ironidae; genus Trissonchulus; species Trissonchulus latispiculum. The sequence goes on from JASAND010012256.1 coordinate 2,125, forward strand.
ATTATCTATTATCCAATAAGGAGAACATCCACCGTTAAACTTAGCTATGACTTCACTGTATTTTTTGAGTCTTTTAAGTATAACCTTGAAAACTTGGCCTATCCTAATAGACACTTGATTAGTAACTGCTTTAGTACTAGATATAATAGATCTAAATTTGACTGGTTTTTTGTGAAATTTAGGAATAAGTTGTAGGGATGGGCGCGGAAAAAAAAGGACTGGAAAAAAAGGTTTTTTTCCGTTTTTTTCCATTTTTTTCCGATGGGGTGGAAAAAAATGGAAAAATATTCCTAACGTTATTTTAACGACTTTTACAATGAAATATCATGTTTTCTGAGCTTTTCCAGCAATTTCACGCTATTTACAACCTATTCCGTGGGTCGTAGTAGGTGGGGGTATGTTAAATCTGACGAAATTGTATTTGGGTTTTTTCGACGCATCGGAAAAAAATGGAAAAATATTCGGGACATGCTCTGAAAGTCAATTTATGACATCAGAACATTAAGAAACCATCAAAAACAGTGTTTAATAAGGTAAGAAAACGATATTAATGATTTTGAGCTAATTTTGGGATTTAATATTTTTTGCCTTGGAATGTGAAAATGAATGCGTAACTCAGGTAAAGTTAATAATTCCATACCTAACAGTGGAGTGTTCAACTAAAACTGTTAACATGTCTGGAATTGTTTACTTTACGAAGCTCGTTACCTACGAAAACCACAAACTAGGTTTCGTAGAACCGCCAAGGTATACAGAAGTCACCTGTCCTTTGGTTTACAGCGTCACCCGCTGAAAATTTTTCATTCCTGTAATTAATACTGGAACCTTTCTAAGCGCTTGTATAATTGCATCACCCCTGTGGGGCTTCTAAATATTGTGAAAACTGCTTCTCTGCATGCAAAAACATGAAATAACGAAACTTTTAGCACATTGTGTAATTTTGGAGTGGCCGGAAAAAAAAGGAAAAAAATGGAAAAAAATGGAAAAAAACCGGAAAAAAAAGGTTTTTTTCCGGCAATCTTTTTTTTCCGGAAAAAAACCAACCCTAATAAGTTGTATATATGGTAAATTAAGATCGTTATCATCTACTGGAAAACCAAATTGATGTGACTGTTGTTTTAAGTTATCAATTATTTTGTGCATGGGTATATCACATGGTTCATATGTATATATCTGAAGTGTTATCTCCCAGACCAACTTCTTTTATAAGAGATTGCAGATAAAATTTTTTACAAATAAATGCGTAGTTTTGAGATGCTTTGTCTACCCTGGTTATAATATATTTACGTTGTAATTCTATTAATTCTTGTTCAGAATACTGTATAATTTCATGGTTGTCAGGATTGTATGACTTTATTTTATCTATAGCTATATCTAATTGCTCTAGTACTTTGCTTATCCATAAATTAAATTCATCAATGTTATCTTTGTATTTAGAACTAATGTATTTATATATAGAAATACTAAGAGTTCTATTTATTTCCTCCCAATTAATAGGTTTAGGAGGCCGGTATTTAGTACCTTTCTCAAAAAGACACCTTAAATTTTTGTCCTTAATTATACCGAGATCTCCTGTTATAACATGTAAGTGGTTTTCATCTTTAAAAGGGGATGTATGACAGTCACATTCTATGTTGTCATTTATATTTACTTTATTTATGAATTGCTTGTAGTTAAACACGTTCATAGAAAAAGGCTTATCGTATGAGAATATTACCATTGGATTTTTATCCAAAGGTTTTGCAATGGTGGGCCAAGCTTTAGAAACGTCTACGTGGTTAAATATACTATTTAGGTTCAAGTAATTTATACCTGGATTAATAAAATTTACATAAATTTTAGATCTAACAGGTTTATTTGGTGGTTTTGCCTTATGACTACATGTTTTATAGATTATTAAATCCTTTATTATCTCGTCTATTTCTGTTTTATTCCTATCAATTATGTGTAACCATAACGCTTTTGTATCCTTTTTATTAAGACTCATAATATTATTAATAATGTTTAGTCGTAGGTTTTTGGGATCCTTAGCATTGAACATATGTAAGTCTGCTACATATTTGTTTGCATTAAAGAGGCTTTTATTTTTAGATTTAATGCAGCGTTTCTTTCCTCTTTTCTTTCCTTTTTTGTCTTTTTTCTGAAAGTTATAAAATACCGCATTATCATAGTCTTGTCCCGATAATACTTCATTCAAGCCATAGGGATATTTTGTCTTAAGTTTACGAATCCAATACTTTTCTCTTTCTAATCTATTTACTCTGTTCGTTTCTTTATCCCCAGTATCTTTAAGTCTTTCCAATATCTGAACTTTAAACGTTTTACATATACGGTTGTTAAAATGCTGCATTAAGTATTTACACCCGTGTTTATTATTACATATTGACCGTCTATGTTGTCCAATTCTGGTTCTAATAGTTTGTGACGTTTCACCTACATAACCAATATTGCATCCTTCACATTTAATAAAATATATCACGTTATTAGTTGAACAAGTGAGTTCTTTTATAGGAATTTCATCTATCATTTGGTACTGTCTGTGTCCATATATTTCTGATATTATAGCGTTATCATTCATAACAGGGCATAATTTACAAGTTTTCTGTCCACATTTCTTAAACTTAGATGTAACGCCTGACCGAGATAGGGTAGAGAGGTCCGAGGTCGAATCCGAAAATCCACTGGTGGGCCTTATATTCTGCTCCCCCGCTACAGAGGCCCTGGAGCCATGGTTCGTAAGTTGTGCTGCCATTTTGAAATGAAGAAGTGCGTGTGAACCCCACACGCAAGGGTCCTAGTAGACAAGTCCGATCCGTGGTCTGGAAGGATGTAGTCAGGCGATACAGGTTGCCATTGTTTGTGATATTTATAATCTTAATACGAATAAACAAATGCAGATTCTACAATTAACTAATAGGAAGTCATAAGACGGTTCAAATCATATATATAGTAAGTTATCTTACATCTTAGTAACGTAGAACTGTAGTACGATCTCTAAGTATCAGAGAACGTAGAAGACTGTAGTACGATCATCGGACTTAACCAATGAACGTAAAAAAACTGTAGTACGATCATCGGAGTTAACCAATGAACGTAAAGACTGTAGTACGAACAGTGGCAAGCCACTGATCGTAGGTTGGTGCATAGTACATATATATTGATATTACATATTAACAAAATGTATGCTAACAAGTAACAAACAGAGCAATGAGACACGTAGCCTAATAAGCCTTATAGTCAAACTATGTACGCAGCACTTGCATTCTCGTTCTTTACCGTTGTTACTAGTTGGTTTGGTACAATAAAAGTGTAGATCACGAACTAAACTATACATAATTTGATGTAAAATTTTTATTGATAAAACATATCAAAACGCCAGATTAATTACAATCTGTGAAATGAATAAAAACGAGTGAGAAATTCAGCATGTGTGCATATTTGCGAATACTTTGAAAATGTCGCAGTCCCTGTTGCGTGTTCTACCGCTCCCACCTCTCCACGTCGCCCGAACCCCTCCCCCGTTGTGCGAAGGGGGACCGCGCAAAAAGAATTCTGGTACACCCTGTGAAGAGAGACCTTGCCCATGTATGTTTGACACTACAGTCCTGGCCAGAAATAGTGTACCTATTTTCGCGAATTTTCGCAAATTCGCCAATTCATTCGCAGCTTGCGAATGCAGAATTTCTTCGCTGAGACTTTTAGAACTGGGTGACAACTGTTGTCAATCAGAACCATCACTTGCACTAGCTTGTAGTATTAGCCTTGTCAGTTGTCTATGCCAAGTAAATACAACTGTCGAGAACAATGGACTTGGATATAAACAAAACTGCGAATGGGAGCGAAGAGTCACAAGGGTCAGCCTTCGCAAAATTTGGCCGTTCGAACTTTTGCGAACAGGCGAACGCCATTCGCATTCGCGAAGGGTAGTTACACTATTTCTGGCCAGGACTGTAGTTTTTAGGTATGTATATATCTTCTTTTACCCACGCAAGTAATCTTGATCACCCCTTGGGTCCGGAGGATCCGGACCGGGTTCACCAGCTGGACAGTCTGCCAGAAGCAGCGGAGGCAGCTAAAACGTGTGCGCAATGGTTTTTGGAGGCGCTGAGCTCGAATTTGAATTCCTATTCGCAAACTCAGGATGTTTAGCAAAATTTTCAGTATTTCAGCCTAAAAACCACTTAAAATTAGTCATTTTTAGCGAGCAATTTTTACACAAAAATCACAAGTTTCGAAAAAATATTCCAAAAATAGGCCCCCTTTTTGGGTGTGACCCCATGACCTCCCCATAAAAATTCCAAGGAATACGCTAGTTGTTTTTGTGGTAGCTTTTGCATAAAATTTTCTTCCAGTTAGAGCTGAAATCTAGCTGCGTCAGGACAAATTTCATTTTGCGTCACCCCAAAAAGTTTGCGTTATGACACAGTCCCTGACGCAAAAAACTATTCTTACTAAAAAACGAACCAATTTGCATTTCAAACACTCACTGTATTCTTAAATTTCACTGCATTCTTAAATTTCACTGCAACCTTACTACTGTAATAGCCCAGTAGCGAATAAAACCTATGATAAGCTTTAGGTTAACTTATTTTACGTATCACGACAATTTTGAGTGCTAGGGCTAACAAAAGCAGTAGCAGTTATGTGATAGTCCAGAGACAGTATGAGACTGTCCGTCGGACAAGTTACGAATACTTTAGAAGAAAGAATGTGAACGAATTGTTGATGGCTTGTATTTGAAAACAATGTCCTTGGTGCTTGTTTACTAGATTAAGTTTTGCGTTCATTGCAAAACTTTATGCTAACTTATCAATTCGAGTTGTCATATTTCTACTTCCAATTCTAGTTACTACGTATTGTTTCTAGCTCAGCAGAGCAGCACTGATCAGAAAGACCTCAGCTAGACAACTAAACATTGTATCTCAATGCCTAACACTCCGGTTCCACAAACCTTTTATTAGAAATACAACAAATCGTAATGTTTTAACATCCCTAAATGTACCAAAATCCAGTTTTCTTCATTATTTTGGACCCGGACCCGGATTTGGACCCGCGGGTACCCGGACCCGCGGGTCCTAAAGTTGGACCCGGACCCGGCCCGGCCCGCGGGTACCCGCGGGTCCCCGCGGGTACCCGGACCCGGCGCCAACTCTGATTCTTAGGAATAAAGCCGAAAATTGTGCTTGAATAAATTTAGATACATCTTCACTGTTGACTTTAGAAGTAGGGTTGCTTGAACAGACTCACACCAATATTCTAGTACTTTGAAGGACAAACATATTTAATTAGCAGCGAAGTCAAGAAATTTTTTCACACCAATATTCTAGTACTTTCGAAGGACAAACATATTTAATTAGCAGCGAAGTCAAGAAATTTTTGCATCTAGTTTGCTTTCCTTTCGTCGGGTTAATTTTTCTTATTTCCGAATCCTGACGGGGCATGCGGCCGCATGCCCCGCATGCCCCCTGGCTGCGCCCCTGAAACCCAGGTTTTTCAACTTTTTTGCTATCATTTCAACAATTAAATTTGCTGTATAATAGCAAGAGTATATACATAATATGAGAGTGTGCCACTAGGCAATGTTATCAGAGCAAAAACTATGCTCTGCTCGCTAACGGCCCACTCCCCCCCGCCCCGCAAATTAGACCCTTCACTTCAAAGAATTTTGTGCGCTATGTGACATTGTCTGTGTTCTAAGCTCGAAGCAGGCACAAAATTCGCGCACGCACTGCTTGTGTTTTCGAGCTTAAGCACATAAACATAGAGCGAGTGAGCGTACCCCCTTTTCGACTAGGTACTGATTTGCGGGGGGTCACTAGGGTCTGATTTGCGGGGGGGGGGGGTGGGCCGTTAGCGAGCAGAGCTAAAGCTTAGCGTAGATCTTGCTCTGATAACATAGAGTGTGCCTAGTGGCACACTCTTATATTATGTACTCTTGATAATATCAAGAAAATGAGGTAAACGCGGGCCAGCCAGCGCCCATTGGCTCTCTCATGTTCGGACTAAAGCTTCGGCCTTAGTGACTGCAGGCAGGCGTTTTTCATTATTTCTCTATGGGTACTCTTGATAATAGTAACTGGTGCGGACTCTGCTTCAAAGGTGAAGGGGTTATGTCGCATTGTGTGCTCTTCAGAATGTTTCCATACGGTTTGATCCAAGATAACAGAATTTGATTAAATTGTGTTGTATATAAGCCGGCGTACACGTATGCATGTAAGGGACACTATGCTCATCCTATTACTTGCCGCTCGTGTTGTATTTCCTAAGCAGGTTATTCTGTCAATTTTTGCGCTTGAGTCCAGTTTTCTCCCACCCCACCTTCATTTTCTATTTCCAGTCTAACTAAACTACTGTTCTTGTAGCCACCCCAGCGTTTAGGACATTTCCCCCCACATTCGTGTAATTACGTACGTATATACGTATGGACAGTGCAGCTCTAAAAAATGTTTATTTGTCACGAAGATCGCAGCTTCCGTGAACTTCGCGATACGTATTTTTGGCAAATTTCGCGTAGACAGACATTTCACGAAAAAATTGAATTTACACGAATGGGAAACTTAAGCTGACCTGAACTTCAGTAAAGTCAAGTTTTTCGTTAAAAATCTTCTGCAAGTTGGCCAAATTTGACGAATCTCGCTCCATACCTGCTTTAAAGGATGATGGTTACGAAGTTTTGTAGGTTTTTTAAAGAATCGTCCTGTAATATAATGTTTTGGCTTTAATTGTTTTGTTGGTTTGTGTTTGCAGTGAAGGTGCCACAGGTGTTGAAGATCTGGTTCGCCCGCAGCGGTGAGGGGGTCTCCCTGTTCAGTCAGTGTCTGGAACTGTTCTGTTTGACCTCAACGGCTGCCTACAGTTTTGCGATGAAATTCCCGTTTAGGTACGTATATACATACAGAGTTGGCTCCGGGTCCAAATTTTCGGACCCGGCCCGGACCCGGACCCGTTAGGCCGAATCCGGACCCGCCCAGACCCGGATCCGGGTACCCGGTTCTAAAAAACGAACCAATTTGCATTTCAAACACTCACTGTATTCTTAAATTTCACTGCATTCTTAAATTTCACTGCAACCTTACTACTGTAATAGCCCAGTAGCGAATAAAACCTATGATAAGCTTTAGGTTAACTTATTTTACGTATCACGACAATTTTGAGTGCTAGGGCTAACAAAAGCAGTAGCAGTTATGTGATAGTCCAGAGACAGTATGAGACTGTCCGTCGGACAAGTTACGAATACTTTAGAGGAAAGAATGTGAACGAATTGTTGATGGCTTGTATTTGAAAACAATGTCCTTGGTGCTTGTTTACTAGATTAAGTTTTGCGTTCATTGCAAAACTTTATGCTAACTTATCAATTCGAGTTGTCATATTTCTACTTCCAATTCTAGTTACTACGTATTGTTTCTAGCTCAGCAGAGCAGCACTGATCAGAAAGACCTCAGCTAGACAACTAAACATTGTATCTCAATGCCTAACACTCCGGTTCCACAAACCTTTTATTAGAAATACAACAAATCGTAATGTTTTAACATCCCTAAATGTACCAAAATCCAGTTTTCTTCATTATTTTGGACCCGGACCCGGATTTGGACCCGCGGGTACCCGGACCCGCGGGTCCTAAAGTTGGACCCGGACCCGGCCCGGCCCGCGGGTACCCGCGGGTCCCCGCGGGTACCCGGACCCGGCGCCAACTCTGCGTACATACGTACGTACGACCACCCTCCACTTTAAATGATATTTTGTACATATATATATATATATATATATATATATATATGTGTGTGTGTGTGTGTGTGTGTGTGTGTGTGTGTGTGTGTGTGTGTGTGTGTGTGTGTGTGTGTGTGTGTGTGTGTGTGTGTGTGTGTGTGTGTGTGTGTGTGTGTGTGTGTGTGTGTGTGTGTGTGTGTGTGTGTGTGTGTGTGTGTGTGTGTGTGTGTGTGTGTGTGTGTGTGTGTGGGTGTGTGTGTGTGTGTGTGTGTGTGTGTGTGTGTGTGTGTGTGTGTGTGTGTGTGTGTGTGTGTGTGTGTGTGTGTGTGTGTGTGTGTGTGTGTGTGTGTGTGTGTGTGCGTGTGCGTGTGCGTGCGGAGATGTAAAACTCTGCGAATAAAGCATCTGTACAAACACTTTGTAACCAAGAAAAATTCTAAACGTAAGCAAGCACTGGTGAACTAAAAATTGATTGAATTGTACGCCTAATTTTTCGAAAGTTCTATCTACACGGCTGCGTACGGATAGACAAGTTTTTTTGGTTTGAGGTGATTTGGGGCGGCACCCCCTTTTGTCCCTTTTGTCTCTGAGAGCATACAAGTAATTTATTGACTAATTGAATTAATTAACATTCCTGACATTTCTGATGACGATACGTCGAAGGTGTTAGTGATGAACTTGTGGAATGCGGGAGGACCGACTCTCATTTCATAATAACAGTACAGTCACGCCCTGCTGTTTCAT
>JASAND010012257.1:0-12114 GCA_030248195.1 Trissonchulus latispiculum
AAAAATCAAACGCTTGTTTCTTGATTTTTGATTTTTGTTTTGAAATCAAAAAACAAAAATCAAGCGCTTGTTTCTTGATTTTTGATTTTTGTTTTGAAATCAAAAAACAAAAATCAAGCGCTTGTTTCTTGATTTTTGTTTTTGAATCCAAGTTCAATGCAATAACGGGTAGCTTTAGAAAAAGTTTGATTTTTGATTATTGATTTTTGTTTATTTGCTGGAAAAACTAAAAACAAATAACTAGCTGTTGTTTTTTGTTTTTACAGAGAAAACAAAAAACAAAAAACAAAAATCAACGCGTTGTTTCTTGATTTTTGATTTTTAATATTTTCGAAAAATCAAATGATCGCGCAATACACTGACACAGGACTTAGGAGTGAGAGTAAGGAGGCAAGTTCAGCTTTTCACTCAGGATTGAACTTAAAGAATTGGCACGCCGGGAAACCAGGGCCCTTCCGCACTGTAGTGAGACGTGCTCGTCGCAGCACCACCGTGCCATCTGCCATAGCAGGCTTATCAATCTTTCCTATGCATGCTTCCCTTACAGAAGGAATGTATATCAACAAGTCACCTTGCAATAACTGGTGCAGATTTGTGCAGAAGGTGACTATGGGGTATTTAAATCGGCGGCCACTATAGCTTCCGAAAAGTCGGATTCCGATCAAACAATGTAGAACAAGAATCTGCTCAAAAACCAAAAAAAAACTGAATTCAGTCGATGAGTGCAGGTCATGAAGGGGACGACCTTTCCTCTTCCTTACCTATGTACCTACCTCTTTTTCATTTACATATGGTCCACGTCACGACTGAAGCAAAAACTAAAATTAATTTGGGTGAGACCTGAAACTGAACCTGAATTTGAATCTGAAGTTCCGACGAGCAAATGCCTGAAACTGAAACTGAAAATCCTGAATTAGCCGGTCTAAGACAGAATCTGAACTGAAACTGAAAATGAGTGGACCGTCTGAACTGAACCATCACTACCGTCAGGCGTCACTAATTAATTCAGTACAGTAAAACTGTTTCTAAATTACACAATAATACAATAATACGCAATATTACGCAATAATACGCAATTGACGCAATAATACTCAGCACGAACTATGGTGGCATGGTTTCTTTCTCTCACGTGCTAATATGTCCACTATCCAGTTTTTATTTTATTTATTTTCAATTCTTATTTATTCAGATTCGTCAAAGCGATACCTAAGGCAGTCTATCCCGGCCTCAGCGAGGCGATGGTGGCATACAAAACCAGACTCACTGCAACCGGTACTTCAGGGACTTACTCGTGGAAAGTGGGCAAAACCGGTTTTCGAATTATTGTCATGTGGTAAGTTTCAAACCAGGTGACTCAGATAAAATGCCTAATATTCTCCGAATTTAACGTCAACTACACAACATGACTGAGCTCTCGTAAGCTTTATGATAGATTAATCTGTATGACGTAATTAATCTGTAGAAAGTATGACAGATTGCTTGCCCAAGAAAACCAAGAAAGTCTTTTCCAACTGGATAAGCTTATCTCAATTGGCCTTTTCGCGAATGGTTTAAACGAGTTAGAATCAAATCGATCCTTTTCGCGAATCGGTTAAACGAGTTAAAATCAGGCAGAGTTAAATTTAACCCTGGCCATTCACCATTGGGTTAATTTTAAATCTACTCTAGTACCAAGAGTGCATAATTGCACTATTATTAAGAAGAAGAGTAAGCCACTAGAGGGCTTCTCTTCACTGCATTGCGTAACGGGCCAATCAGATTGCAGAAACCCCCCCCCCCCCTCCGTTTGGTGGGGGGGGGGGGGTAGAGCAGAGGATTACGGTTGTTTTTTTTCTAATCAAAAATGGGTGCCCGTTTGGGGGGGGGTCGCTGAAAGAGGTCCCCGTTTGGTGGGAGGAGTAGCCAAAAAGTGGTCCCCCTTTGGGGGGGGGTCGCCAACAGCCAATCAGAATGAGCAAAACTTAGCCTGCTTGAGCGCCCCCCCCCCCAAACGGGGATCTCTTTCCGCGACCTTCCCCCCCCAACGGGGACCAATTTTAGCTACCCCCCCCCAGCAGACGGGGACCACTTTCGACTACCCCCCCCACCAAACGGAGGGGGGTATACCTGTCGACCCCCCCAAACGGGGGAACATTCGCGTATTGTGGTCGGAACACCGTTACGCAATGCCAAGAAGAGGAGCCCTCTAGCGGCTTACTCTTAGGAGAAAATCATGGACTCTTGCTACTACGCTCTACTCTAGCCATTCGTGAAAAGGCCCTTAGTGCTTTTTCAGGAATGACTTAAGCAAAGATAGACAAGGAGCTCAATTTCGTCTACTTTTATCAGTCAGAATTTTATTAGTCAGAATTTCATTAGTTAGACTTTCATTTGTCAGAATTTCATTAGTCAGAATTTTGTAAGTCAGAATTTTTGTTTCTTAATTTCTACAAAATGGCCAAATTTGCACGTTGCCGCACAATTTTTAAGATTTTTGCCTTTTTGCGGTAAAGTAGCGTACAGCATGTAGCAGTAGCGTACAGCCTCGCGTATAAACAAACCTGAAAATCTATCTTACCAGACACAAAAATTTGCTACAATTTGTCCGTTTCCAGGTGATCCACTTCTTTATCAGTATATATTATTCTGCTTTAAATTTGTCACTGGTTAACTATCATTGTCAGTGGCAATCGTATTAATCAGATCAAATGCATGCATCGCCAAAATCAGAAATTACGACGACCCTAGTTAGTGATCGAATCAGATATCAGCGTAAGCATCAATTTTGAATTACGTAATGATGACGGCTTATTCAGACATGTGTTAGAAAGCAGACGTATTTTAATTGCATAATCAATTTAGTAATTTGTAAATTGCTGTGAATGCTATTACTGCATTTGAAAAAAGCTAGAAATTGACATGTCTTCCTCCCCATACACAGCGAAAATAACCACAGCCAGCTTGGCATCCAACTGCAATTGCAACACCAGTTCCCCCGCTGATGGCCAGCGAATTGCATTAAAAATTTTAGCGGATTATCTTTCACGCTGCCCGCAGGCGCAATCAGCGCAGCTGCGCAAGCGTGCAGCGAACACTGCAGTTACATTTTTCCGCCCCGTCCCGCCGCTGTACTTTTCATGACTGTTCTTTTATTTTATTAGAGAATCAGGTTTCATAACTGACAGAGTAAGACTTGTTCAGCACATTGCGTGCTTTAACGACAGCACCTCGGGAAGGTTCTCTGTCACCGCTATCATTGTTTTTTTTATTTTTGAAACGCTACATTTACGACAAACAGCACTTACATTGCTAGACTAATAGATACCATTACAGATACAGGTTTACATTTAAATACAATCTTCAAAGCAATAACAACGAATATGCCTCTATGACACAATGTCCCTATACAACGTAAGGCCAACAATAAGGTTAGCCTTACTTACATGTAATTAGTGTAAGTACTTACCCAAGCACGTAAGTATTTGCTTACCCAAGTACGTAAGTATTTACTTACCCAAGCACGTAAGTATTAGTCTTGTAAGTCTACGCTTACAGAAGAGTCAATTTAAACTCCTACACAAATTGGTAATACGACAAATACCTATGATGAAAGATATTCAAATTCGCCATCATCTTCCACAGGCTCGTCGCTATTTGTGAGAACGTATTCATCTATACTTCTGTTCTTCTCAACAGCGATTTTATACGCATCCAATGGTTCCATACCCTTGTCCTCCACGAGTTCGTTCTTTTTATCAATTATCTCCTTTATAATGGGATCATTACCGAAAGCATTGAGCTCAGCAAATTTACTCAGCACCAGGCCGTTAATAGTTCTTCTGATGCGTGGGATAAGATCATCAAAAGCTTCTCTTTCTGCTTCTTTGTTTGAGTAACCATCTTCTTCGTATTCCTTTGATATCCGAGTTAAGCGCGACCTGTGTTTTGCTATGGCTTGTTCTTTCAAATCTTGCCAAAAATGTGACAATTTCTCTCTGCTAGCACTGCTATCATTGGTGTCAGTGCTGTCCTCAGTTTCATAATCTTCTCCGTCAGTTTCTGAAATATTGTGTGCCCTCAGCTTATGAGTGTACAAGCTTTGGCGATGACGGTACTTTTGAGCATGCTGAACACTCATACATAGTGAAGGAGAATTTACGGCAAGATGAGTTCACCAAATTTGGGTAGCCCTTAAGGTGCTGGTTTCCTTTCGGGTATTTTTGACACCTACGGCTTTAATCCTTTACGCAAAGGGCTAAAACTTTCGAAATAACGTATTTCCGTGCTCTTTAACATTTTAGGACCAGTCCCGTATTTTTAGGCCAAAAGATAAGAAAGTTTTGGTTTTTGGCCTTAAGCTCCCAGTAAGCAGACAAGACACGGGATTGGTTGGGATGGCTGGAAAGAGGACTCGAAAATGAACATTTTTGCTTTTACAACCTTTGAGCTATCTCCAGTGGTTAAGTCAGTATAAGCAAAAAACTGTTTTTAGGGTCAAAAAATGGCCATTTTCGAGGAAATCAGTTTTTTCAAAATTACTTCCACATGTTAAGGACAAAATTGGCTTAATTATACTCAATCGAAACATCCTCCAAATGCACATTCTATGAATGCCTATTAGCCGGACTTTATTGCTTTCAGCTAGAGATTTGGCCAAAAAACCATTTTGGCAAAACTGCGATTATTTTGTTTCGAACATCGATTTCTCAAAAACTACTCGACGGATTCCGGAGAATTTCGGCAGAATCGAAATTCGCACTTCTGCGGAGGGACGTTTTTCTTGGTTTGGGCTAAAACATATTGAGTAGCAAGAAAACTCAATGCGAAGTTGCGAAATTTCGTGTTACTGTGCATTTGGCCGATTTTCTCGACTGTTAAGACCTGCTGAGCCAAATCAAAAAACGTCCCTCGGCCCATATGTCCTTCATATCGTGGCACAAAAAAACTTTTGGCCGGTTCTTCAGTTTTGAGAAATCGATGTTCAAAAACTTTTGGTCTATATTCCTCCTGCTAGATGTCAGCATGTCAGAAAATTTCTGCAATTTTTTTGCTAATTTTGCCAGTTCTGCAAGCTCATGAGAATGTACAGACAATATGCTTTAAAACGATGTATAAAGCTCTTTGCAACTCCCAAAATTGCGAAAGTTATTGCGTTTCAAAAAAATCCCACAAAAGCACTGCACAAAAAGATACCACCACCTTAAGAGGGCTGTTGGGATATGTTGTGGACCGGGATTCGACCTTAGTTAGTGCGCGCCGCAGTGAAACGGTATGCCTATGTGGCGAACCTCGGTCCGTTAGTTTACTAAATGAATTTTGCTCAAAAGCACCAACAAAAAGGTTTATTTACGTAAGTATTTGTAAACCACTTACAAGATTTGCCGAAGTCACTTACGTCAGGGATGGGTAAGTACTGACGCAGTATGTTGTAAGGCTTACCGTAAGTAGATGGAAAGAAATTAATAAAAGGGGTGCTGTTATAGTGAACTCATCTTACCGTAAATTCTACTTCACTATGTATGAGTGTTCAGAATGCTCAAAAGTATACCGTCATCGTCAAAGATTGTACACTCATAAGCTGAGGGCACACAATACTTCAGAAACTGACGGAGAAGATTATGAAACTGAGGACAGCACTGACGCCAATGATAGCAGTGCTAGCAGAGAGAAATTGTCACGTTTTTGGCAAGATTTGAAAGAACAAGCCATAGCAAAACACAGGTCGCGCTTAACTCGGATATCAAAGGAATACGAAGAAGATGGTTACTCAAACAAAGAAGCAGAAAGAGAAGCTTTTGATGATCTTATCCCACGCATCAGAAGAACTATTAACGGCCTGGTGCTGAATAAATTTGCTGAGCTCATTGCTTTCTGTAATGATCCCATTATAAAGGAGATAATTGATAAAAAGAACAAACTAGTGGATGATAAGGGTATGGAACCATTAGATGCGTATAAAATCGCTGTTGAGAAGAACAGAAGTATAGATGAATACGTTCCCACAAATAGCGACGAGCCTGTGGAAGATGATGGCGAATTTTAATATCTTTCATCATAGGTATTTGTCGTATTACCAATTTGTGTAAAAGTTTAAATTGACTCTTCTGTAAGCGTAGACTTACAAGACTAATACTTACGTGCTTTGGTAAGTAAATACTTACGTGCTTGGGTAAGTACTTACACTAATTACATGTAAGTAAGGCTAACCTTATTGTTGGCCTTACGTTGTATAGGGACATTGTGTCATAGAGGCATATTCGTTGTTATTGCTTTGAAGATTGTATTTAAATGTAAACCTGTATCTGTAATGGTATCTATTAGTTTAGCAATGTAAGCGCTGTTTGTCGTAAATGTAGCGTTTTAAAAATAAAAAAACAATGACAGCGGTGACAGAGAACCTTCCCGAGGTGCTGTCGTTAAAGCACGCAAAGTGCTGAACAAGAGTTACTCTGTCAGTAATTCTCAGTAATAAAATAAAAGAACAGCCATGAAAAGTACGGCGGCGGGGCGGGGCGGAAAAATGTAACTGCAGTGTTCGCTGCACGCTTGCGCAATCAGCGCAGCTGATTGCGCCTGCGGGCAGCGTGAAAGATAATCCGCTAAAATTTTTAATGCAATTCGCTGGCCATCAGCGGGGGAACTGGTGCTGCAATTGCAGTTGGATGCCAAGCTGGCTGTGGTTATTTTCGCTGTGTATGGGGAGGAAGACATGTCAATTTCTAGCTTTTTTCAAATGCAGTAATAGCATTCACAGCAATTTACAAATTACTAAATTGATTATGCAATTAAAATACGTCTGCTTTCTAACACATGTCTGAATAGGCCGTCATCATTACGTAAATCAAAGTGTGTTTTATTCGGATTAAACTAAACAGGAGAAAGGGTGACATAATTTCGGGAATGGGAACCCCAACCGATTAACCAGTATATACCTCCTATCTCCATATCATATACATATAAGCAATCAAAAATTTTTCTATATTTTGAATGTAGCATGGTAGAAAACATGACCATACCAAATTTTAGCTCGTTTGGTCGAATTTTAAAATTTTAGCACTGGGGGAAGAGAAAGACCATAACAGAGGACGTGACAAGCAAGGCGGTACAAAATTTCATACGAGACACTAATTATTTTTAAAGCAACTAAGTTATGCCCTACTTCGAGTTGTAGGTGCCAAAATTGCATTTGAATGTCGGTTACCACTCTACTCACACCACCTCATGTGTTGGTTTATATTTATGCAGCTCTAATCCCTTAAAGCTACCCGAGGTGGGAGATTCGCAAGGGCGGGATGATTTGTGCGGTGACACCGTGACACTCCCGTTCAGACGAAACCGGGGACGGTCGGCCTAGTCGAAAAACCAGGCCCTGACCGGATAACTACTCTACCCAGGAAATCTAATTCAATCTAAGACTATCTATCACATCTGAAAATTTGATATGCAGTACAATTCAAAAGCACCTTCCACTGATGCCAGCATCAACACCACTGATGCCGGTATCAGCATCAATGATGCCAAATACTAGCTAGCTATGACTGATGCAAAGCTCAAGTTCTATGAGTTTTCTCTTTGCTGGCTGGATTGGAACCTGTTGCACTTTGACGAAAGCAAACTTTTTTGTTACTACAAAAGATTTAACAACACACACACGTGTTATCTGTTGCTGCACTACTGAGCGAGAGTAGCCAAGAACTACGGCAGACAGGCCAACAAAAAATATTGGCTTTGAAGGTATTTTATCCCACAGATGATTATGGGTCAGACTTTATGGTTTTTCCGCAAATAGAAGAAAGTGAATGTATAATGAAGTGAGCAGGATCCAAGACACGATCTGCTTTAAACTTTTAATCTTCTGATTAAGCTTCCAATTACAATGAAGGTCAGAACGTCTGCTTACAATGAAACTTTATGCACCAGATCTCTGAAAGGTGGTGTTCCAGAATCAGAGATTCTCTGCAGCCAACCTTGGTAGGGGTCTTCGTCGGTGAGTTCGTTTGAGGTTCCTGATTTCCAATTGGGCAGCAAGCGGGGTCAGCACTTGCTTCTCGTTGAAAGCACTGGATTTGGATGAGTTCCTCACTGGATCTTCGAGATAGATATTGTCACGGAAACTTACTTGGGATGAGTCCGTCCTGGATTCCTGTGATTGGAGGCTGAACGGTAAACGCACCGTAAGGCAAACGCGCCTTTGTTGCTTGTAACAAGACGCGGTAACTAACAAACGGGTAATTTAATGAAAACACTACAATTACAATTAGTACAATTTGCGCGTTCAACGTAACAGTTACTACAATACCAACGGTTCAGATATAATATAGGTAGATACAGTACAAGCTTAGTGTACCAGAGTTGCCGGATATTTCCCTTTAGGTTATTATTAATATTATTCCAATTTGGAATAATATTACCAACTTTGATTAAGTTATTGGGACAAGGTCGATACTCTTAACGCCTTTTACACCCTTCCAATCTACTGACTCTTTCTACCTCAAGTTCCCTATATGCTAGGTGTTACCCTATATGCTTGTGCTTTGTTACTCTTTATACGTCCCCTTACAATAGGACTGACTGTCAAACTAGTATCACAATACGCTAAATTACTAATTGTTAACCTAGGGTCGGTCTTTGGGTGAGCCCCTGAAAGTCGGTCACCGCTTTCGCTCCGACACTCAGTTCAGGGATGCTATGTGAGATAGAATTTGAGGAAATCGGAACAGTTGGGAGTTTGGGTAGTCCTTCCTTACTTATCTCTAGTTAATAGAAAATTAACACAATTATACAATGAATGATCTTCTTGTCTTCGTTAGGGACCGGGACGTCGGGTGTTTAGTTACTGGACAAGGGGGAAACGCTTTGACAAAGAGCTGAAGAGTTGATTGAAATCATATTAAAGTTCTGTAAAAGCCTTGATGGTCGAATTTGACGTAGGTTTTAGTGTCCGTAATGAACTTTTCAGATTTGGTCTCGTTTCCCAATTTGATCAGGTTTGTCCTCTGCGCACTGTCTCTGTCTTAGTCTGTCGTGCTGCCAATATTGATCACCAATGTAGCTTTCAGAAATTGACCAAACAGTATGTATCACAAAAGCAGTTCCAATCCGTTCTCCTGACTAAGTTCTCTACTGGGTTATCCTCTAGACGCAAATCTCCTTCCGAATCGACTGGCTATCGTATCTTCGCATACAGGTCCTGACAGACAGTGGCGTGACGCAACTACCGCACCTGAATCAAATGGGTTAAAACCCATTAGTATAAGGTCACGGTGCGGGAATCGAACCCAGCAACCATTACTCGTTCTATTGCTTTCCTGGCCCAAAATGTGCATTTGGGGCCCCATTTGAACTTGTGAATTAAAGAAATGACTGAAAATCGTTGGTTATTGCCACTTTGACAGTGTTAACCGTTTTGTAGTAATTTCTTGTCACCAAATGGCCGTTTATAGGTTGTACTTTGTTAAGTTTTGGTTAAGCTTGACGTAATCCTTTGCGTGGACAAAATGCTTCGTGAAGCTTTCATTCTTGGACCCAAATTAGGTCTTAATGAGCTTGCAATTGGACGAAACAATCCCAAAAACGTGTGAAAATTCGCTATTCGCGCCCTATTTGAGAATCACGCTTGTTTCTTCCTTTTTCTTGCACAAACCGGGCCGTCTGGCCCGTTTTAGATTAATACAAAGGGATTCTGACAGAAATTCACAGGTTCTCTTGAACAGGAAAAATGACGGGACAAAACTTGTATTTCTGGCCTAATTTTGGCCCAATTTCGCTAATTTGCCACGGGAAACAGACTTGTTTCCAGTGGCCCGCTGCTAATCCCAAATATGAACGAAACATGGCGTTTTTGATGAACTTCTAATGTTGGAAGATGGTCAAATACTTGTTATCTATTACCGTTAACCTAACTACTACCTATCTACTTGCATATATTAAACTACTGAGACCTACGTAATGCTAACTAAGAATTAATATTGCTGGTTGTTTGACCTAGAATTCTACGACTAAACAGCTTTCCTGCTTACTTTAATTACTTGATCATAAAATAAAACTAATATGTTTTAACTGATTTCTACCAAAATGCAAAAACTCACTCACTCACTGTCTCAGCAGCCATTCTACGCAGTCCCTACTTACCGACCTACCGACTTACCGAACTACTTCTACATCTAAATTCCTACCTATCTAAATCCCATAGGGGACGTCCCGAACCGCTATTCGATCCGGTCCTGGCAACCCCGGCAGCCAGGCGAGTGGAAGTCGCGCGTACTACCACCCTTTCACTCGGACACGTTCTAAATTTGTTCAAAACTAATATATAAATTTGAGGATTTTTGATGAACGCAAACCCGGGTGAAAGTGGTATCATTGTGTAGAGCTCGAAAAACTGAACATTTTTTGTGCTTACAGCACCAAACAATATTAAACAGTCAATGAGAAATTAATAATTAAAGTTTTACTGAACCGTGCGCAATTTGAACAATTGCGCACGCTTAACACTTCCTGTGTTAACGTTAATTTGGTGGTGTAAATTAACTAATAATTAACCATTTGGTGCAAAAGTTACATCATTTTGTAGAGCTTGACGAGCTGAACATTTTGCTTTTTGAATCAGATTAAACCGTTCAGCTGTTAGTGAGAAAATCATGATTAAAGTTTACCTTCACATATGCGTAATTTGCACATACAGTGTATTAGCTCAACTGCACACGTGCTGGGTTGCCAACTTGCCTTCATATATAGGCTGGCTTGAACTAGTTCTAAACATAGCCCGTGTAGCTCACTGGATGAGTGCCGGATTCGTAATCCGGAGGTTCTGAGTTCGAATCTCAGCACGGGCCTATTTCTTTTTGTTTAGCTTGGACCACTCTTGGTGTTTTAAAACCGAACATTACAACTGACATGATTTAAACAAACCCTGAACTAATAACTATTTTAAACAAGATAATGGATACCCTTATTCCTAACTAAAGTTACACAGAATAATATTCTCTAGCTAATGATTTACCAATAAGACACAACTAAAGATTACTTTCCTGAAGTACAACTAAATAACCTGTTAGTCCGCTAATCGGACATTTGCTGTGAAGTGCTTAATCGTGGTGAATTTCTCATTATTTTATGCATTAGTTGCATTTCTAACTCGGTTAGTTCTGGATTTCGTAAATGCGGCCCATCCGTCCCCTAATCGCAGGGCAACCTACACGGATGACCGGAAATCCAACAGATCTACAGGCCTAATACGGGGTCCCCGTGACCCTAGGCTGCAGAATCTGCCTTAAACCGCCGGATGTGTCAATATTCGTGTAAGAATTCGCACTACATTTGCTCCAAAATTAGCACTTTCGCGTCAAACATACATCTAGGTTCTAGACAAAATGAATCTCTAATTATTTACGATTAGGGGCCAAATTGCTACTCAATTTGGCCCAGTTCCTGCCTAACATTTGAGTAATCACGCGTTCATTCTGGCAGTCCCAAGACCCTTATCTTACAAAGGGGGTTTACATGGTATGCCCTCATTCACACTCACAATCACACAATTTGATTCAGAATTTACACTCTAGAAAAGGGGGCTAGCCTTGGAACCTCACAATCCATGAGGGGTTTACCCAAGGAGCCGATTACGTAAATTTAGGAGTCTCATTCACACAATCACTGTCACAATCATACCAACAATTACACAAACAACTGAATACTACAATACAAGTCCTAGAAACCTCCTACCTAAGTCTACCTATTCCTTGTATGCACCTTTTTGTCATAGTTTGAGATTAACTGACCTTTGTACTGCTTGAACTTTGTAAACTTTCGTAGTTTTGGTAAGTATTGGGAAGTTTGGAACTTTGACAATATATTTGGAAAGCTAAACGAGTAATAATTGCTCGGCAATTATTACAACAAGAACAAAATTACACAACCACCTTTCCGCTAAGGACAGCTTTCACATAAGTAACTTAACTGGGGAAGTCGGCCATTCCCCTCAAAATGACTGAATAATTAATAGTTAAAACAGTTCCTAGATTTTTGAGTCCTAACAGTTTAGATTAGCTGACCTACACAAGTTACACTTCACAGTTACAGACAACGTTTTTGGCTTCAGCAGCAAGCACAACAATAATGCAACTGAACCAGAAGCAA
>JASAND010012258.1:0-101606 GCA_030248195.1 Trissonchulus latispiculum
TGCGCCATTTGAAGGACTTTAGCAACCAGCCACACAACTTAAGCAAACAGGGTGAAATTTTGGAAAAATGCAAAAGCTTGCTCCAAGTGTAAACAGACGTCTTCATGTATATATTTGATCAAGTGTGTTGGCCAAAAAACGGTTATGGTTTCTTGGCTACAAACGGTTACGTTTGCAAGCTGTAATAGTGTTTTCTCACAGATGTATTTAGTAATCCTGATTACGTCACAGAAATTAAACAGATCAGATCAACAAATTGCTAAATTGATTGAAAGCAAAATTGGTTTCAGGAAACAGACTACAGGCAGACACTTTCAGGAGGTCCTCACAGTTGAAGGAAGAGTTTTGTACTCATATTGTCCCTATAAAATTGGAATACTTTACTCTATCCAAGGAGTTCAGGTTGAAGAGTATAGAAATTCACGAAAGAAAAAGATGAACTACAGCAGCGCAGACCCCAAAAATATTGAGCCTGAGATGGGGATCGAACCCGCACCCTTTGGTTAACCGATGATCTACCGACTAAGCTAACCAATCACAATCAAACTCAGATTAAGTTTGAATTTAAATCCAAACTGTGGCAAGAGTTTTGACACACCGACGCTTCCACGGTATGCACTACAGAAGACTCGACAGAAGCTCAATGCTGACTGGCGGTGCACGATGATGCACAAGTACCGACTGCGAAAGTGGAGCTTAACTTCAATGAGGTAAGATAGGTAAATTTTGAAGACAGCCAGTAAATCTAGCAAAATTAAGAACCTATACCCTAAGTGGTCAGAGTTGAAATCTCTGAAAAGAGTTTTTCTAGAACTGTATCTCATGCTATATGTGATATGCGTATGCACCAGAAAATTACTCAATATAGATTTTCTCGAAGTCAAATTGCAATACTTTGAACTTAACTATGCAGAAATAAAGTTTCAAAAATTTATGAATCTGTGAATCGCTAAATTGTACGGCATCGTATTGGTAATTCAATTTTTTGTTTTCTCAGTATATAAAAGGGAGATAGAGTTGAAAATTGGAGCTTATTCAATCATTCAACTGCCATTGTACAGAAAAATAGTACAAGAAAAGTCTACAAAATATATCAAATTAGCATCACTAAAAAGAACATTGAGTAGGCATTTACAACTTTTACAACCAAGGCAAAGTGACACTTTTGTCAAAATTCACGCATTTTATGGGGCTAATGTTGAGTAATTTGGTACATAACATTGTCATAGGTTTGTCTTATGTATCAGCTAAAAGCATGATAAGAGAAGGGGTATTGAACAAGCTCAGAATCTAGAAACGTTGTCAAGAACAATTCATTATAGAAGGGGCTTTTTGGGTCACGATATATCAAGCAGGATTATAGCCTAATTAGTAGCCAGCTTAAAGGCCGGCTTAAGAATGCCGAGCCGAGCATGCCTGGGAATAAAATTACATTTCCGTTCTTTGTCCACACTACGGGAAATATTTTATGAAGGTTCTAAGAAATCCTGTAAACCTGAATCATATATTAATCTGAAAATAAGCAAACAAGCTTAGGTGATAAGCATAAGCATCCTAACAAGAACAATTAAAATTATTTAAACTTTGAGAGAAATTGAAATATAAATTTTGCCATTTCTTGAAAACTTTTTACGGATAAGATGTTCAGCTTAAATTACATTGCCTTTTACCTTTACCATGAGCGTCTATTATATACGCAACTATAGAATATCAAACATTATTTGAAAGAAGTCTTCATGCATTGTAAATACAGTTTTACCAGAATATAAGTAATAATTAAAATAAAAGCAATTGATCATTTTAACATTTTCAACTCGGGTTAGAAATGTTTTGAACATTGGGAACACTAGGTATATATTCAAGCAAAATTCTAAAACACTGTTTAGTCTACGATCATGGCTATGTGCCTTGCGATAAGCTAAAGTCTAAACTATCCAGGTTTCCAATTATAAACAATATAAAATTTTCTATATTTAAACTAAAGCTCATAGCACGGGCTACCGTAATCCTTCAGAAACAAGCAGAAAGCTACCTCTAGAAGAAGACTGGTTAAAGACGCCTAAAGGATGTTTTGAAGTTTGGAAGGTTTGCCAGTTTCACAAAACCAGGAGCCCCCAAAATGCCAACTTATCATTGTGACGTAAAATTATTGGAAAATTCTGAAAAGGGGGGTCCTTGTGGTACAGATTTTGGGGATACTGTATGCAGAACTGTACGTAGAGGATCAATACAACCCTTACTACTGATTATTTACACATCGGTGGGGATACGGTAATCTATTGAATTTAAAAAATTCAAAATATTTTTAACTCTTTTTCCAGGCCCTCCCTGGTCACAAGCTGGGATTGTGCTAGTATAACTGGGCCTAAGATGTGGTAACAGCGGTGCTTCTGGGACAATGTGCTAAATCTATACCAAGCATCAATTTTCAGAGGTAGTAAAGCAGACTGAAGGGAGAAAGAAAGAGGATTGAAACTCACATACTTTGAGTTTGAAGGACTGAAAAGGAAAAAATTGCCTCATGTATGTATTAAAACCGGTTTAAGTTGAACTTTTTCGAAATTTAATTCTAACAATAAATGTAAATAGATGCGACTGTGCAATCTTGATTCTGCACAAAAGCGAGGTTTCAATTTAATTGAATAGCGACACAAGTAATAGTCATGTCTTGCATGGCAATCCTTTTCACATTGGGTACTTTTGGAAGTTGTTACAGGCTTGCGTTGCACTCGCTGGCAGTCGGTAGATTTGGTTTGCGGAATTATTTCGAATATTGCTCTACAAAATTCCACAGGACAATAAAACCCAACCTGTTTTCACTTGCTGGAAAGAAGAAAGGAATAGCTAGGCGGCCAAGACCAGTACTTATGATTGCGGCAAGGGAATTCCACTGGAAAAAAGGAACCTCTCCTTGCAAAATCGGTACTGAAATGATTTTCGATTGCTGACACATTGAAAGAGATGAATATTTGACATTCGAATTCGAATTTGAATGTTATCAGAATTTCTCAATTATAAAGTCAGGTGAATAATACGTTGTAATACCTTAACATTAATGAAATTAAATTTAATTTCAATTTTAAATTTAATTAAAAGTCTTGCTTAAATCAGAAGCAGGTAGGTAGGTACTACCTAGTACTACCTACTAGTACTACCTACTAACTAGCAGCAGGTACTACCATATTTATCTCCTTCCAGCACATAAAATTGGTACGAATTGTTGGCATTAGCAAGCTGTTGGGTCAACTTTAAAGGTACCGACCTTACCTACACCTCAAATAAGGTGAATAGCAGTTGAAACTTTTCCTGCTCCTGTTTGTGTCAAGTCAACTTAGAAAAGTCAGAATTCATTTGACTCATGGAAGTCTCTAATTTAACTGGAATCCCCCCTTCTCTGCACTACTTCGTTGGAATCCACTGGAAAGACGGGGACGACGGGCTCAAAGATCTAATATGAATAGAGTCAGAGTGAGGTTACAAAGTTAATACTCATGCTTGAAGAGTAATCAATTTTCCATTAGCTCAGGGCAAGACCAGAGACGACAAGTTTTGAAGAGTTAAGACGATTTTCAAGTTCTCCAGAATACATAGTTTCTAATTGGCTCAAGACAGGCTCTATAAGATGACAGTTGAAGATCACTTGTGTGGTTCCATCCTCCATAAGAAATCTTTTCTCAATAAGGAAAACGTTAAAGATTCCAAAAATTCTAAGAATAAATTAAGTAAAAGTACTATCCACGGTCCAGGCTTTAGGAGGAAATGTTGTTTGAATCGACACTGTTACAGCAAATCTCGCAACCTGAACAATGTTGTGAAAGACAGAGAAGCAACACAGTAAACCATGTAGGTTAATGAGAATTTGACAATAGCCAAATAAACATTATAGCTCAATGCTGGGTAAAGAACTAGGTTCTTCAGCAGTACCTTTTTAAACATTAAAATTGAAGTAGAAGCGCCTTATATCGCTTGAAGTGACTCAGCTCTCTTTACCTTGGGAATCGGATTTCTTTCGGAGAATTGTGGAATCAGGTGGAGCTGAGAGTTTACAAAACCATTAACTTTTTCAGGTCCAAATGAGCTAGGTATAATTTGTCAGCAGTGTAAACCACCATACTCTAGTTTGTAATTGCCATTGCGTTTTTATTTCTGGTTTACCTTCTCATATTTCATAAATCGAACCATGAACATGAAGTGGAAAGAAAATATCTGCTTAATTATATTAAACATTTTAAAAAGTGAAGTTTTTCTCTTTTACCGTTGGATGCTGCACTTGAGTAAGACTTGGGCAATAGAAAGATCCTGTAGGCTGAACAACAGTTTGAGATCTAGGAAAGTAGCAATCTATGAAAAGAATTTGACATAAGCATAAAGCCAATGTATAAGCCGACCAGTCTAATTAAATTAATGGAACAGCTAACTAATAGTATAATGAAAAGCCTAAGAAAGGCTGAAAGAATTACCAAAGCATGCCTATTGATTGGACCTCTCAGGAGACAGTATGCAAGAAGATGGATTAAATAAATTTTAGTAGAATTGAGTAACAAAGGCTATTACTGACCTATACTTTCATTTTTTGCAAGTTTAGATTTGGTAAAATGGTTACTTCAGAATTCAGATTTATTCTTTAGTAAGCCAGTCTAATCACTCAGAATACGAGTACTGGAACGGAGTTGTAGCGCTTCTACCAGGGCTGGTGGACCAAGAAGAAACCAAGGACAAGCCCGAACGGGAGGCGTCAGGCACCCTCGTACCCACGAAACCAGGACCTAGAAGAGAGAAGAGAAGAGGGAGGTTCAGCTTTTCATTCACCATTGAAAGTAAGAGTTGATCCCGCCGGGGGGGAACCACGGCCCTTCTGCTCTAGAGAGCATGACCACGGGACTCAGTTAGAACTCCCATTGCAGGCTTATCAATCTTTCCTATGCCTGCTTCCCTTACAGAGTTGCTTCATTTAGTTGAGCAGCTAAATTGTTAAAATATGTAGGAAAACCTGACAATGGTGACATTTTTAAATACAAGGTAACCTACTTTTTCGACTTTTTTTAGCCTACAATGATTTTTATCGGTTTCTGTGTTTATTTTGATGGAAAATAAAATGAACAAACCGTTTCTACAAAACTGAAAAAGGAGAAACGACGACGAAATTTTTATGCTGGAGGTGAAAGTAAGAAGACACCAATCAAATATGTAGATCGTTTATAGAAATGATTTGTATTGGTTCCCTGATGTGTCTTAGACTCATTCCCATATTCTAGTTGACAGATAAAACAATCTTAGCGGATTACTCCTATTCTTAATTAATAATATGATGAAGTTAACTTAATTTTGAATTTTGGATTTGGTATATGAATATGAACTTTGCAATTTACTTCAAAACTCACAAAATCAGCCAACGGAACTTTTGGAGTCGGGTTAGGTTAAAATTCTTGCCAACTGCAACGGTTTTGGCATTGCAGCAAAAATACAAGTTGGTATGAAGTTTTTCTCTCCACCATGCTTTCAACCTTCATGGTGCTGGTTAAGATATTTGCAGCAAATTGCGAAACACTGTAGTTTACGCAATTCTTGAAGTTCAGCGATAATTTTTTATCATTTTAAGGCTTAGAATGTGTTTGTCACAACTAGGCGAAGTACAGCTGTCTCATTTCTACTGGTCCACTTGGACATGCGATAACAAGAAAGTAATTTTGCACAGGATTTATCGAAGTGTGGGAAAGCTAAAGAAAAGCGATCAGTTCAGGCTTCAAAGGAAACGTCCTCCCCAGGGCTATTTTTCCTGAAATTGTGTAATGATCAAATAAGCTCAGAATTTTGAGAAAGACGTTAAATTCATTTGATTTTCGTCAAAATTCACGAGTTTTGACGATATTTATTTTTCTCTAAAAGAAAGACAAAATCCGAAACCATGAAAAATAGCCCTCTTCAACAGCCCCTAAACTGCGTATGTAAAGTGTTTTCTAACTTGTTGCACGAGCTCAGAGAATACCGCGTTCAAAACAATCTGGTTGCGAGTTTCCAAAATTTTCCATTTTCGCTGCTGTGCTAGAGATGCCACAGAGAGCTGTCCGCTGGGTATATCATGTCCTATAGGAGTACAAATGTGGACAATATCTGGCCGACGGGCCAGTGCTGTTGAAGCTGTCGAAATCTTTCAATATTTGATTCAATAATCAATAAAATTCAAATCATGAATAAAGAAACATATAAAAATAAACAAATAAATCAAGTAATTCAATATTCAATAAAAATGGTTAGTTTTCGACGTCGAAAATAAATTTTCGCTGTAATCTCTTTCCACGCAAGGAATCGAAGATTTCTCTCAAGTAGTTGTATGTCTTGGTATGGTGATTCAAATTACTTATTACTTACTTCAAATTAAGTTTGCCCATGTAGGGTAACCACAGTGCAAGTTATGAGGTATTAAAGCTAATTTCTCCAAATCTCAAATTCTCACGCTGCGACTTTTCGGTGCAATTTTAAGCCCAGAAATACGCGAACCCGAACCAGAACCTTACGGAACACCACCATACAGCGTATGAATCCAGAAAAAGGCATCAACAGGCTTTTCCCTTCTTACAAGTGTAGTCTAGATAAGGCTCTTAATAAGCTTAGTATACACACAGTCTCAGTGGAAGCAGGAATCTGAATTACCAATTTATCAATTCAAGAAAGCAAGAAATCCTGGCTTTATGGAAGCACGTGTCAAATTAAGCGCCAGCGTTGTTTCATGACTTAATTTTTTGGTTTGCCAAAATCCCCCACGGAGTTATACTGTTGGAACTAGGATTTCTTCTTTGTATATAAGGTTCCTTATGATAATCATAATGGCAAAGTTTACTCAATATAAATAATATTAGAAAATGAATATGCCTAAACACAGATCTGAACACGTTTGTTTTAGTTTATTTAATCAATTTCTTACCTTTATAACTGTTGTTCATAATAAAGATAATAGTTGTACATGATGACAGTGTTGAAATATTGTTACTCTAGATCTAATCTGATCGGAATTAAATTCCGTGTGATTGACTTGGGCGTGGAGACTTGACCGCTTTATCTTGCATGAATTAAATGATTAAAGTAGATAATTCTTAACATTGCATACGTAATAGGACTAAAACTACAAATTTTGTTTTTCAAAAGTGCGAAGGGACCTGACCTGATCCAAAGGCTCACTGACCACGTCTTAGTTTGTAGGGATTTTATTACCCATTCATTATAACAGTAAAGTGTACAAATGGTTATCATAAAATGGCACAATCCGATAATCAAATCAAAAAATATCAACGCATACAGTTACGGACATTTGTTGTATTGTTTCACAACAGTAAAACCTTAGATAATGATTTTCACAACAACATTATATATACATAGAAACAACCAGAATAATCTTGCCCAAATAAAACTACATGACAAAAAATAATTTGGGACTACATTTTGGACTACTTACTGGAAAATAGGTTATTGGGAAGGGTGACTCCAAGTCTGTGGGAAGAGCACTGGCTATGTTGATACTAATGCCTGTAACTGCCGTTATTCTCCCCTTCATTCAAGTAGGTTGCTGCGACGGCGTAAACTCAGAAACTTTAGTACTCTGCTTGTAAACCATCCCTATCAACGTTCGTCGAAATCTTCGGTGAAATATTGCGTACAGGTAAAAATTACTACTGTGTACAAAAAAGTAGATCAGCTGCAAAGCAAAAAATAAAGCAATAGCAGCGGTTTCTCCGGTCGACGCCGCTTTGATTTCTCTATAGGAAAAATTTTGCAGATAGTACAGAGTATCGTATCTAACTTCACGATTATTCAACCAAAAAGCAGCTACGAATTTATGTAAGAGATACAATACTGCATAAAGTGTCCACGGAACGGATATGCTTAACGTTAATACAGATGCACTTATGGAACTTTTTAGATCTGCAACCTTAGCTTTATCCAGTTCCTTAGCACGCTTGTATGCGTTTCTTATTCCAATTACAATTAAACAGTTTGTAATAATCAAAGTAAAAGCACAGACAGAAAATATTATCAAATGAATGGTTACTAAAATCCTTCTGGCATCAGAGAAATAGAAAGGGGTTCTACCTATGTAGTATTCTTCTTGAACTTCGAACATTAAATCAAATGATCTTGTAAACAGTATTTCTGGCAGCCACAGCACAGAGCTGGTGAGGAAACAAGAAACTAATATCATCCAAAACAGCGTCTTTCTGTCTACTTGTCGAAACGATGTTGGCGCCCACATCGCCATTGTTCGCAGAATAGACATAGCTAGCATCATTAACACACTTACAGTGGTAAAATATGACGAAGTTGGGTGTCTCAAGTTTACAATAAGATTATAAAAGAAAGTAACGTATCTCAGCTTGTACCGAAAGTGGCATACGGCTACGAAAAAATAAGGTAAAACACCCAAAGTATCAAACATTATAATAGCCATGTGATATAAGGAGTTTGCACCATTTCGAAATTCCGGGCTTAACAAAACACCATAGGAGAGTAACAAACCTATGACACCTAAAACGGGAAAGACTGTTCCCAAAACTTTATCACGACAGTCATAGAAAACGGCAAATTCAGTCTGCAGGAGATGGAAAGTTTCAAGAGCAACATCAAGGATTTCGCACCAAGAAAAGTTGTAGTTATGGACACTGGCTAAATATTTCGGAAGGGTTTCGATAAAGAAATCCTTCATGTAGTCAGTAGTTTCATACTCAAATAAACCTGACTGACAGGATTGTATTGCTGTCAGTTCTTCAGTTTTCTTCAACTGATTGAAGTGCCTTGAATAACAAGAACGAACGGTGACGAACAACAACAATAACAACAACAACAACAACAACAACAACAACAACAACAACAACAACAACAACAACAACAACAACAACAACAAAAACAACAACAATAAACACCATATTAAGACGTGCACCTTCTTTTATCGCTATATACAAGAGTACACTATATATTATTAAATTAAATTAAATAATATTTCTGTTTACATTAACTATAATTATTTGTGAAAGTTAAAGCTGTTCCCAACCAAGAAAAACTGATTAATTCTAACAAGAGTAGACGAAGTGGGGAAAAGAGTTGACAAACTGGGGACAATCTTAATTATAGGGATTAGCGTTCGTTAACTGGGGAGTTGACTAACTGGTGGCAAACCTTGTCCCTAGTTAGTCAACTTTTTCTCAGTTCATCCCCACTTTGTCAATTCTTTTTCATGCCATTCCCACTCGGTCAACTTGTTTTCGTGTCAATCAGTTTTTCTGAGGCGGGACTTGCTTTACGCTGACTAAAGGAAACTTTTAACTTTAAAAAAGTATTAATTTTGGTTGATAATTTAAACTGACATATTTAAATATCTAATCATAAATAAGATTTTGCGTGGAAAGCACCAACCCCAACTGAGGGGTGCCTTAAAATGAGTTGACAAAGTGGGGATGTACTGAGAAATAGTTGACTGACTAGGGACAAGGTTTGCCTCCAGTTAGTCAACTCCCCAGTTAGTAAACGCTAATCCCTATAATTAAGATTGTCCCCAGTTTGTCAACTCTTTTTCAGTTCATCCCCAACCAATAATTTCAAGTTTTATTAAATTTAAATTTCGTTTAAAACTCTAATTACATTTTCTTTACAAAATATTTAAATTATTAGAGTTTGTACAAATTGATGATGATTATTACAACATACAATGATGCTTTCCAAATCAAATCTTGCAGATGATTAAACACACAAATAATATTTCTGTTTAAATTAACTAAAATTATTTGTGAAAGTTGTTAACTTTTTCTCCCTAAGAAAAACTGATTAATTCAAAGAAGAGTTGACAAAGAGGGGATGACATGAAAAAGAGTTGACAAACTGGAGAGTTGACAAACTAGGGAATTAACAAACTGGGGACAAACCCTAGTGCTTTTTGAACTGAATGACATAAATATTTGGAGACGGGGTAGCTTAGTACCACGTTCCGAGTACCAAGTAGTACCATGTTCTGATTAAAAGGGTTTACCCAATTGAGCCAACGGATAGTTTCTACATTCAACCTGTAACACACGTTGGGCATATGAAGTTAACACATAACACATGAAGTTCTAAGCTTTACTGTATCCGTTATACATATAGCCTTGGTTGGACATACCGAAAGTCAGAAGCATTTAGAGCTGTTGGGTACCCAGGAAATGTACAGGATGAAATCATTTGATCCTTCCTTTGCTGTCAAATTGTTATGCCGTGATCAAATCCCCGACGGATTAAAAAACAACAATTCCAAACGAATTATCTTGACAATGTCTCAGCACTGAAGTTTCATTAAATATGGGAAAATCAAATGTATACATTTCGTCATGCCGTCTTACACGAGTACTGAAATTATTTTCACATACACAAAGAGAGAAGAAAAATTAGTTTTTGTTATCACAAGAAAAATTGACAAAACCTTTCTGGTGATAATGTAGTTGCTTCGCGTGTGAAGCTTGAGCATAAAATTAACTGAAAACTTATGGTCCTTTCTATAGAATCTCGCTATAACAAGTGAATATGACAAATTAATATGCTCCCGAGTGATGACAATCAAGCTTCTATTGTCTTTAGCACACAAAAAACAACTTACATATACGAAATGCATAGCTGACAGTATTAGACATCCAAAAAAGTACAAACTTTACAATTCACCAAAATGTTGTATCATTACTTTGAGTAAATATGGACGTTAACATAGACTTAACACTGGAAAGTATAACTGGGGTCCAAGCACTCAACCCGGGTAACGTACCGGCATTACCGTCTTCAAAGACAATGGGTAAAAAGAAATTGGGAAAGGAATAAGCAAAAATGGCAAAAATACTGATGTCCTTATTTTTAAATTTTAAAACATTTGCCCTCACCGGAATTTTTATTTCATGTTTAATTTTTCATAGAAAATAGGCCACAATTTTGAAAATTTTAAATAACATAAAGCTTCGGATTAAAGTTTTAAACTATTGCCAAGCTATAGTATCATTACCTTGATTTTGTGACAATGTCCGTTTATTTAAGTTTATGTTTAAGCTTCTTCAGAATTGTCTTGGGATAAGGCCTTGGATAATCCATCTATACGTATTAATGAGTGTCCATCGTCATTCTCAGATTGGTGCAAAGTTTATAAACACGTTATTTCCCTTGCGTTTTTAATTTGCTCTGTTTCGGTGGTTGAATGCTCAATATATTAGCCAATATCTTCTAATTTAAATTCTAATTCGATTATTTTACCAGTCAACATATAGATTAAACAAAGTATGGCATAGTGTTGTAACAAATATAACGATGGTCACTGGGGGGTGAAGGTACGGATTGGGGCGATAACAAGCTACATGTGCTCGACCTTCTAAATGTTGTTGAAATGTAATGTTTGCGATATGATTGCGAACTGCTTCAATTGTGTGTGCTGCCACGGCTTCTTCAGGGTGACAATTAAAAAATTTGACTACTCTCACTAAGAAAGTATTTTCTTGTATCTAAACGAATCGAAGTTACTGCAAGTTTTCAACTGTTACCTCTTGTAACCGTGTTTAAAAAGCTGAATAAATTATTAAAATCCAAGTCTATGAGATTATGCAAAATTTTGTATGCCATTATCAGGTCTCGTTCGATTCTATTCTTTTTTCTTCAAGCGATTTTAGCCCCAAGCGTTTTAAACGATCCTGACAATAGAAATTTGAAAACCCACGGATGCGACGAGTGAAAGGTCTTTGTACTTTTTCAACTAATTCGATGTCTTTTTTCACAAACGGATTCGAGACCTGTGTAGCGTATTCGAAATTTGGCCATACAGAAGTTGTGTACGATTTGACAAGAAATTTTTTTGACTGCTAATGAGTAGCTATGCACCGGGGCCTGGTCCCGGCCCCGGCCCCGGCCCCGGCCCCGGTGGTCAGGTCGACCGGGGCCAAAAATAGCAGAATTTTGTAAATTTTTGACATTTTTTGACCAAAATTTTGAAATTTCGAAAGTCAAAAAGTGTACAAAGCGTTTGTTTTCCAGCCGATATGAATGAAAACAACGATAGTAATGTTTGTATATCAAAAAATATTGCAAAATTTTAATTTTCAAGAAAGTTTTAGAAAATTTTCTATTTGGACCCCCAATTTCCAGGCCCCGGCCCCGGCCCCGGCCCCGGCCCCGGCCCCGGTAGTGGCGGCCCCGGTGCATCTCTACTAATGAGAATTTCTAAAAACCAGATTTACTATTTGTAAACCAATTTTTGTCAACTGAAGTAGTGAGGTGTAACTTTAAGATCTGCAGAGATTAACAGCCCCAAATCTCCAGTTACTAAGGGTATTTCTACGTTTTCCATGAAGTACGGTCTGGCAGGTTTCTATTTCCCAAATGAATCAAGTTTGACTTTTGAAAGGCAATTTTAAGATGATTGCTTTTTGCCCATTCTGCTACACTGTCAATATCCAGTTGTACAAAATCACAAAGCAACAGATCGTTGCAGATGCAATAAAATTTAGTATCATCCGCATAAATCTTTGCATACATACACATTAAACAGTCCTCAAAATCGTTCATGAACAGAGTAAACAAACAAGGTCCTAAAACACTCCCTTGAGGTACGCCAGATACAACCCTTTCTAAACTCGATTTCGTTCCATTAATAACAACATACTGCTGCCTATCTGATAAATATTCAGTTAGCCAAGCTAAAAATTTTCCAGAAAAACCGTAACTTTGCAATGTCATACGTAAATTCGCATGAGAGACAGAATCAAATGCCTGTGTAATGTGTAGGTATAATACATCTATAAGTTTTCCTTGGTCTAAAGCACAGGTCCATTCGTTCATCGTCTGCAATAATTGTCTAACAGTAGATCTCTTAGCCCTAAATCCATGCTGATTGTTTAAAATCAAATTATTAGATTCTGCGTATAGTCCTATGGCTTCGTCAACAACGGATTCTATTGCTTTTGAGCAGGAACAGAGCAAGCTAATTGGCCCATGATTTCGTACTTTAAATTGTGAGCCTTTTTTATGTGAAGTAACAACTTTTGCAAATTTCCATTCTTTTGGAAGGCATCCTTCCGAAAAGCTGAGAGTAAAAATTAATGATAAAGGAAGTGCTAATTCTGTAGCAAATTTTACTAGAAACCACTGAGGAATATTAGCCATACGTTCAGCGAGAGAGGCTTACAGTTCCTTACGTAAGCGTAAGCGAGAGAGGCTTACAGTTATTAACAAAGTAACGGCTTTTTGTCTACTGAAGACCACTACCAAGAGTCCATAATTAATTCCTTATTATAGGGGAGCGTGAGAACTTTGGGTGGGGTACCATGGAATAGCGAGGGCGAGTTTCTATATCTGGCCGGGATCGTTCAGGCGGGCGGCCCAAGGTTGGTACGGCCAAATAGCCATTTTCGGAAAATTTCTAAGTCTCAACTCTACAGGAAATAGTCAAAAATAGGCCTAAATATGCTGATTTGGGCCATATAGTGAGACGCATATAAGGGTTATCGGGGTCGCTGAACACGATGAGCATATTCGCAGCGCGGTGCGCAGCTGCTATCATGCTGCACTTTTATGCAAGTACAGCACAGCCTATAAGTAGCTACAGATAAGTTACAATCGTCCGAAATTTTGCATACAAGTGCGGCAGAGCAATACAAATCGTGCTGTGTAAAGCCCGGTTCATACTTGTCTCTGTCTCTAGGTCTCTGTCTCTATGTCTCTGTCTTTAGCCGGTTCATACCTGTCTCTGTCTTTTTGTCCTTTTGTCTCTAAGCTGTCCTTAAGAGTCTCTAAGCGAAGTCGAACAATGCTCAACTTTTCTGCCTGTCCTTAAGCGGCAGCCAATCAAAATAGCAAATTCTAACACGTGATATGTCTGTTAAGTTGGATATTTAAAAGTAACTACATTTATAACTAATTTTAAAGTCAATTTTCAACATTAATAGAACTTCGGCTGTTAATGGGACAACAATAGTAACATAACATTTTTCGATTGAAATACTTTTTGCTCGTTTTTGATTAAACCCTGTGGCCAATAGAATTTGAATTAGTTGTCACATGACCTAGTCTCTGTCTTTTTGTCCTTTTAAGTATGAACGTCTTGTCTCTATCAGTGTAGAGACAAAAGGACAGAGACGTAGAGACAGGGACTCAGAGACAGAGACATAGAGACAGGTATGAACCGGGCTTAAGTTTCATTCATTGACTGTATAGTTTAAATCTGGTTGCGCTGTAGTAGAGTGCTGCTGAAATACAGTACGGCCTATAACTAGCTACAGGTAAGTTGCAATCGTCCGACATTTTGTGTGCAAGTGCGGCAGAGCATTGCAAATCGTGCCGTTTGAGTTTCCTTCACTGACAGAAAAGTTTGCATCTAATTGTTCTGCAGTCGACTGCTGCCGAAGTACAGCACGGTCTATAACTGATGACATGTATGTACAAATAATAAGTATATACAGCAACAAAACTATTGCAGCCATGGGTACTGGATTTTGGATTTCTGTCATCAAAATAGAGAAAAAGGAAGAAATTGGAACTTTTCAAGTTTCTTCAAATTGTTCTGTACTTTCGGTTCACAATTAATGATTGGCGGAATTTTTAAGGTTTCTTTTATGAAACATTGACAGTTTTACTTAAAGTTTACTTGGAACCTTAAAAATAAAATAGGACAAGAACAAAAATGCTCCGATGGAGCATGAAAAATGCTATATGGGTGATATTAGGTTGTAAATAGACAGAGGACTAGGTTTTAAAACGCTAATATGGGAGGGGCAGGTTGTAAATGCTAGGAGGTCTAGGTTAAAAGAGCACTAATATGGACCAGCTTCGCTGAACAACCCATATTCGCGGTAATTCATGCTCCACTCCACATATTATATATACAAGTAAGATCTACATTCTTCAGCTTTCCAAGCAAGCAAGCGCGACGATTTTGAAATATTAATGCTTATTCCAAATGAACAATGCAGTTTTGGTAGAAAGGTGTTCAACTGTCCGGGGATATTTGTGCCAGTCTAAGCTGGAAACACAAATAAGCAGTTCGCATCATATAAATCAACGCTATCCCTGTTTTAGTGCAGTGTCCTTTAACGCACAAACGCTCGTCCTATTTCCTATTTCCTATTTTCTGTTAAATGTCTACTAGTTGCAGAGTGAATGCATAAGAATCGGACAACGTAGAATATAAGTTTTAAGAAGTCAGTACTTTGTCGACGACTACAGTACTACTTTTCTAAGAAATAAGAAACCAGTCGCTGTCCAATCACATTGCAGAAGCCATTTATCACTGTCCTATCACACTGCAGAACACATTCGTGTTATATACATACCGGTTCTGTCATGTGTGTAAACGTTTCGTAGTTGTGACTGTTTGCTGTCTGTCCATACCAAGAATCGTTGGGGGGCAAAATGTTTCTAAAATTTTCAAAAAATAGTCTAAATTGTGTTAATTTTATATCCTGAAGTATGTTAGCTGAAACAGTTAGTTTCTATATGAAAAAGCAGCTTTAGTGACTGAAAATGATAAATGTGACTAAAACTCTGCAGCAATGTCTGGAAATTTTTGAAAGTTTGGCCTTATAAGCAAATTTTTCACTTTTAATTTTCTCTTTAATTTATTGACAGATGATAAGTTTGGGGGCAATTTATGGGGCACAAATTTTGGGGGGGGAAGGTCGGTTATGGGTGGGACCAGCCACCCCCCCCACCCCTCCATAATCCCAGTTGAATATGACCAACAGAATGTCTCCCTATGTCGGTATGTGCTTACAATAACTGGCTCTTTCAGTTGGTTTATATTTCAGGGGTTCGTATCACCAAGGAGTCAAAATGGACAAAATTGATCCTCATTTGGTAATCGGAATGATCAATCAGGGTTACAGTGCGGAACTGATTTCTCAGGAACTGTGCAGACTTTATCCCGATGTCACCGGTCTATCTACGAGATCGGTATACAGGTTTCTTCGAGAAAATAATTTACTTCGACGGTCATTGACTGACGAGGAAGTTGACACAACCGTACGTGCGGCTGTGAACGATATTGGTCGCCAAGCTGGTCGTCGCTATATTAAGGGATATATTGAATCTCAGGAGGGCCCAAAAATTGCCGAACGGCGAATTTCAGAATCCCTTCAACGGCTTGACCCCGAAAGCCACCGAGGCCGTCATGAAGGTGTGCTGAAACAGACAAATCCTAAACCTTACAAAGCTGACTACTTCGGTCACAGACTTCATGTCGACCAAAACGAAAAGCTTGTTAACTATGGTGTAACCATAGTTGCAGCAATCGATGGGTACTCGGGTTTTGTACCAGGTGCAATTGTAATGCCAATTAAAAGTAATGCAGTAATTTATGAAAAGCTTTATCGTGACATTGTCTTAAAGTTTGGTATGTGGGACCAACTGGTGGTTGATCATGGGAAGGAGTTTGTGTTGACACTTGCGGTACAAAATGCTTTGAAAGATTTTCGAAGAAATCCTGAAAGGCTTCCTTATCTTCAGTTGAAGTCTACACAAGTAATTTCATTGTTGTTGTTGCTGTTGTTTGCTGTCGGGGTGTTGTGTTGTCGGCGTTGTTCTCAGTCCTATATTTTCTGTTTGCAGTTTTCAAAATGTTAAAAACCTTTGCCTTAGGGCCTTGTCGCGCAGCGAGTTGAATGAGTTAAAAGGGTTAAAATTAACTCAATCCGTTTCGCGCACAGGGTTAAAAGAGTTAAACAGTTCACTTTTACTCGCCTGCTGGGTTAAACGAGTTAAAAAAATTTAACTCTACTCTTTTAAGTCAAGCGCCAAAAGGCCCTTAGCTCGTTTCTCTCATGCTCGTACTCTTCTCCAGACACTATTTATTTCAGTTATTGTTTAGAATAACCGAATCGAGAGGTTTTGGGTTGAAGCAAACAGCAGAATCTTGTATCCTTTGAAGGCTGCCCTAGCTGAGCTCGTTGACACCGGTGAGATAAACATGGCAAATGAATCTCACAAGTTCGGCTGCAGTTTTGGCTCACAATCGGTTGTTGCTGTTGGTTTGAAGCGCTTCATCCTAGCCCGCAATAACCATTTTGTCCCAGGTAATCTTACGACTCATGCATTGAAAACTAACTGATCTTACTAGAAGAAGGTAGAAGTTAGCTAGAAGTGGTTCGAACCCATGGGCAAGGCCTTTCTCCACAGGCTTTTGTCACACTTAATTTTGCGCGATCCTCCTTTACACAGCAGGTGGGAGTACGTCACTTACCCATGTATGATCCTAATGTATGATTTCTAATAATTCGTTGAATTTTTGTGTTTAGGAAGGGGTAAGCCAAGGGAACTTATGGCTAATGCGAATCAGGCGTTTCCCATTTCTGAGCAGTATTTGCCCAGCACCGAAGATGCTGTTCGGGACTACTGCGCAACTGGTGGACAACTGGCACCTCCTAAAATGTTTGGAACAGATCCATTGGCGTCACAACAAGGCTTGATTGACCGACGAATCGCCGCCTTACAAACATATGATCCAGAGGAAGTCTACAGCTGCATTGCTAACAATAATGCGGTGCCCTTCAAGCAGTACATCAGAAGAATCGTTGAAGTGACTGAGGAATTGGCTGCTAACTATCATTGACAATAGGGAGCTTTTTGAAACTAGTAAACTATAGTTTTGCTTTGCAATTATTGTATTGCTGAAAGTTGGAATCTAGTAAAGTCACAATGCATTTACTACAGACAATATACCAAACTAGGCACTGACCAAACCAATACACTGAGCCAAATTCGATGCAACAAATGACAAACCTTCACAGTATGCTAACAACTCCATACCATACAAGTATTCAAAAACAAAACTAGTCCAGTCAAATTCGGCAAAACCAGTCAAACAAAAACAATATAAAATTGACGTTGACAAGTCGTTTGGATCATTTCTGGAATGGCAAAGCTCAGATTTGAAATACGGCCAAAATTTCGTTCATTCCCCGAAATGGCGTGACATAAAGAGCCCTTTCGGACATCGTACGGCAGTTTGGGCAAGCGACCAAAGACCCGCTTGCGCTCAGCTCCCAAGATCTCTGCAAACAGAGGCTACAGGCCATGCGACGGCAAGCTGGAACTGGGCAAACTTGCGGTTCAGATACGATATCGTGACAAATCACGCACATAAGCTGATCGCGCACACGGCGGAGCTGAGGTTCCGCTTTAAAGAGATCTTCCACCTTATCCGTGGCTGTACGGACTTTGTCGGCGATCTGAAATAATTATAGATATCAGCATACATTAACAAGGGTACCAATTCCTGAGGGGTCCTGTACCTGTTTTAGCCCAAATTTTGCCAGCCCTTGTACCTTATCTCAGATTTGGGGGGAGGGTCCCAGCAAAAACTTTACTAGAAAACGTGCAGCTTTTGCAAATTTGGACGAATTTAGCGCAAAATTTGCTATTTTACAGCCATTCTAGAGAAAAATAGGCAGCACTGTCCCTTGTCCCTTGGCTCTGATTTTAGTAGCCCTTATACCGTACCTCCAATTTTTGAGGGGTCCCGTACCCCCCACCCATAACCCCCCCTTGTTAAAGTGTGGATATCAGTCAATCAAACACGAGATGCCGACGTTCGCGGAGGGTGTGAAATTTTGATTCGTCTACAAAAAATGCCGTAAAAATTGAATCCGTTGACTGAAATTTCAGTTTCAATGACATTTTTTAAATCGTGTAAAAGAAACAGAAAATCAAGATCCAAGGAAGAAATCTAGACTCAGATACACCTTTATCCTTGGCCACACAAACTTCTAGCAACTAAGAAGAACTGAAAATCGATTATAACTTACAGTAGTAAGTTCAGTGACCGCATCATCCAAAGATCTGCGCTTTTTGCCACAAGGCCCATCATCAAAATCATATGGCTCCCCTGCAAAGATCTGGCGTCTGTGGTGATCCTTCCAAAATGATCCACCTAAAAAATAAAAATCCGTTATTTCAATTTGATTAAAATAAACTACGAGTTTGAATCCTTTGTTAAATTAATTGGCAAGTAAAATATTTAATTAAAAAGGTGTAATATGCCTATAATAAAATAGTTAACCCAATTTCCTCTTTCTCCTTCCGAGTAAGGCATGAATGATCTACGAAACAACCTGAATTGGCATGATATGAAAACAATTTAACTTAAACTCACCCTTAGTAGCTTCCTGATCTGCGATGATACAGCCAGACTTCAGAAATAGCTCGTATTTATCGTTGCCAAAGAACTGGCGGACCTCAGAGAGCACGTAGGGTTGTGAAGCTGTAGAAGTGGTTAAGTGAATCACCATCATTTTCGAAGTAGGAACCGGGGCAGTTTTCGGAGGACGAAACACAGCTTCGGCGATAGTGATATTTCACTCCTTTTCTCGGACAAACTTTGCTGGTGCTGAAACCGGCCGAGGAGGCTGAGACAGCGCCACAATTGGACGTGGCCTAAAACAATGAAAATTAGATTTTCTACTTTAAACATAAGTATGATGGCATCAGTTAGTGTTGTTGACCGGCCAGGTGGAAAACGACCAGCCGGCGGCTCGGTTGGCCGTTGACCGGCCGATGAACGCCTGGCCGACCATCCGTGTTCATATTTCAGCGGCTTGTCAGAAAGTTCTTAGCAAATCGATGCAAAGTCAAGCTGATGCATTTCCATATCCTGGTTTGACACTCAGCTTAGCCGGCCGGCCATTTTAGTCATTGATTTGTCAGCCGGCCATTTCTGTTGGGCCATCAATTGGCCGGCCGGCCAGCCATTTTCAGAAAGTCGGCAGGCCGGCCACCGGCCGACACAAACTTTGACCGGTCAACAACACTAGCATCAGTATCAAACAAGCACAAATACGGATCACCACTGTCAATTTTGGGCTACGTTGTAGGACCACTTTCAGCATTTAAGTGTTATCTAGGGCAAAAGTTTAGGATCCCTCCTTTGAACGCAAAAATTCTACACCAGTCTCTGTCTGGCGACGACTTCCAAATCAAGCTTTCATTTCATAAAATCGAAGGATCAAGCAGTATAAATAACTAAAATTCAAAATTAAAAATAATAAGTAAAACTTGAGTTCCTACCGGCTTTCATTATCAGTTCTTGCTTCCGTATTAATCAAGGTTGTTGGCCCAAAACCAACAGTTCCACCAGAAAAGTAGACTCAACACCAGGAAATTCGCCATTATTTTGGAAAAACATTCTCCTATCTCCAACAGTGTCTTGCAGAATAATGGACGGAGCATCCAGCTGAAACAAAATAGGAATTTCATAGTTTTCATAACAAACGTTGTGGTCGTTCCAGTAAAATCACAAATATGTCATAAATGTCATAAATTCCCGCGATCCGATAAGGTGATCGGAATTTTAAAATCTGTCCTCAAAACAAAGAAAACCAAGGTCCCATTTTACAAATTTAAGCTGAAAATTTCTGCAAAATAATTCTGTGCAATTTTTAAAACACCCCAGATTGATTAAATATTTTCTTTAAAAATCAGAAATTTAAAGTCAAATCGGTATATTTATTAATTTCATAAGAAGACACCCGTTTATTGTCGGAGAAGAAGCCCAAGCCCATTCAAGAAGTTGCACTCTGAATCTTCAGAAAGTGTAGAATAACATCGAAGCATAAAAAACTTGAAACGTTAGACTGGCAGATTTCAGAAGCTTAGATACAAGTAAACTGGTAAACTAGCAAAACAAATGATACTAAAAATAATAAACAACATACCAAGAAGTCATTGAAGCCGTGCCAAAAACCTTTACTGAAAACCTGAAGGCTAGACAAAACTCTTGAAATCCCAGTCATTATAAATTTGCTGCAAACGCCAGCATACTTCGGACCATTTGCATACTTCGGAAAATGTTACAAATATGCTAATTAAGATAAGCGCCACTTTTCCCCTTTGATTTCCCGTACCTAGTACGTATGCAAATGAGCTAATTAAGTGTCAAAAAATTAAGGAAATCAGCAACTTACTTTGAAAAGCATAGACAAATTTGCTGCTTTTATGTCCTTGCGAGCAACATTTCGTTTGACCTCATTGTAGGTCACACAAATTATATCATCTGGAGAAAGCGCATCATCCAAAAAATTTGACTTATTTCAAGCAAAAAACAACGTACACCAGTCTAAATTTACAGCTTGTGTGCCCAAGGAAGCAAACACAACAACTGAACCAATCGATAGTGCTGGTAGGACAGACACTCACTTCTCAAAAACTGCGCATGCGCAGACACCTAATCCCTTGGGAATAGAAAATATAGGAAGTAGGAAATAAGCAAACCACCTAAAGCTAGCGCTGTGCCGTGCTATGCTGGAGCTGAGCTGTACATAATGCAAGGCAGGAAATAGGAAATAGGACGAGCGTTTGTGCGTAAAAGGACACTGCACTAAAACAGGGATAGCGTTGATTTATATGATGCGAACTGCTTATTTGTGTTTCCAGCTTAAACTGGCACAAATATCCCCGGACATTCAACGTATTTTTCTGCACTGTCACCGCAGAATCTTGTATTAAGTCGATGCGAAAAGCAGTTGACATTATGCTCGTGTATTATTAAGTTGTACAATAAGGAACACGATTACATATACTTGCAGGAACATGCTGACAAATCGTAATTTTGTGAAGAACTGCTGATAGCGACTTTCTGGGCAGTATTCGTGAATATGGGTTGTTCAGCGAAGCTGGTCCATATTAGTGCGCTTTTAACCTAGTCCTCCTGGCACTTACACCTGCCCCTCCCATATTAACGTTTTAAAACCTAGTCCTCTGTTCATTTACAACCTAATGTCACCCATATTGCATTTTTCATGGTCCATCGGAGCATTTTCATTCTTGTACTATAGAAGAAGAGTAAGCCACTACAGGGATTCTCTTCAGTGCATTACGTAACGGTTCTGCGACCACAATACGCGAATGTTCCCCCGTTTGGTGGGGGGGGAGGTAGCCAACAGAGGTCCCGTTTGGTGCGGGGGAGGTAGCCAACAGGGGTCACGTTTGGTGGGGCGTAGCCAAAAAAGGGTTCCCGCTTGGTGATGGGGGGGGTAGGCAGAAGAAGATCTCCGTTGGAGCAGGCTAAAGGCCGATTAATCACGTGTGTCTCTTTGACGCCATTTGTAAAACTGATTGATCCAGACGCAGCATGAGCTGGAGTGAATGATCCAGCAATTATTTTTATTGATCCAGCCGTTAATTTCGCACAAGCGCCGCTTTTAAATGTGGTTCGCCAAAAACCGTTTTGCGATTCAACTTAGTGATACAACTGCGGGAGTAACATCATTTGAAAGAGAATTTTTTGTTTTCCATGATCCACAAACTCAATAACTATTTTAGGAAACTTTCTAGAAAAAATTTAATCTTAGGTTAAAACGTCAAAAAGTTCCAGGTATTTAACGCACATAAAGTACTTGCGTCCAACATCATAAGACTGCATGCTGACCGCTCACCCAATTCAGATAGATTTGACAGCAAAATTCTGAAATAACCAAATCTTTTGATTTTTGTTATTTTATATTAATTTTGCCTTGTTATAACTCAATATAGTTTCATTTAACTGTTTATTGTTTTAAAATACGCGAAGACGCTGACTAATATTTCAAATTTTGTACATATAAAATTTGAATGTCTGACTTGAAGTCCTCTCACCGAACACGGGCAGGATCACCGAAAATGGCAAAATTTTATACTTTTTATAATAAGCGTGTATAATGGTTTTCGACGTCACTGAGCATGAATATTCAGTTCTTTGGCGAGCAAACCTTTATTCCGCTCAGAAAATCAGTCATTGCTTTATGTCATGTTTACGTAAATGTTGGTTTTTACTATAGCACGACCAAAAAATGTGTGTACAAATTTCGTCCGTTTATAGCAGATTAACCTTTGGAGTAAACCCCAACCATATATATTTTTTAGAATCCTCAGGAACTCGAGATTTCGAAAATCCGGAAAAATCCGGAATTCCGGGTTTCATGCACGGAAAATCTAAAATTTTTAGTTTTTCGCCCAATTTTTATCACAATCAAAATTTTGTTTTCAGGATCGAATAGAGCTGGCCCCGCTGCATATTTTTGCTCTTAGAAATTTTTCACGAAAATGCACCCAGTTTCCGGAATTCCGGGTTTTCAAAATTTCTGGATTTTAAAAATTTTCTCCAATACCTACCCACAGGATGGGTATCATTCGAAAGCTCTTAATGAGCTGAAGAAATCTTGTAATAGGACCAATATCTGAAAATGCACCCAATTTCCGAAATTCACGAATTCCGGATTTCACTCTGGCTTGGAAGTACTAGCTAATTCCGAGAACTGGGATAATTTCTGCGAATTGGTTCTATTACAAGATTTGTTCAGCTCATCAAGAAATTTCGAATGATACCCATATTGTGGGGTATTGGAGAAAATTTTTAAAATCCGGAAAATCCTGCTTTCTTGAATTCC
Source organism: Trissonchulus latispiculum (assembly GCA_030248195.1). Classification (NCBI taxonomy): domain Eukaryota; kingdom Metazoa; phylum Nematoda; class Enoplea; order Enoplida; family Ironidae; genus Trissonchulus; species Trissonchulus latispiculum. The sequence continues at coordinate 23,397 of JASAND010012258.1, forward strand.
GGAAATTGGGTGCATTTTCAAGAGTTCATTCTGTTACAAAAGTTATTCACCTCGATAAGAGCTTTCGAATGATACCCATCTTGTAGGTATTGGAGAAAATTTTTAAAATCCGAAATTTTGAAAACTTGGAATTCCGGGAATTGGGTGCGTTTTCGTGAAAAATTTCTAAGAGCAAAACTATGCAGCAGGAATAGCTCTATTCGATCGTGAAAACAAAATTGCGGTAAAAATTGGGCGAGAAACTAGAAATTTTAGATATTCCGTAAAGGAAACCCGGAATTCCAGATTTCCCGAAATTTCGAAATCTCTGGTTCCTGAGGATTCTAAAAATATATACATTGTTGGGGTTTACTCCAAAGGTTTATCTGCTATAAACGGTCGAAGTTTGTACACACGTTTTTTGGTAGTACTTTAGTTTAAAATGCCTATACAGTAAACAATGTTTTGCTCGCTGAAAGAGCTGAATATTACCTCCCTCAACCTAGCAGCCCCACTTTTTGAGTCAAAGCTAAAACTAATTGAGACAGTTAGTTTATGCTAAGGGTTAAATGAGACAGCATGTATTTTAAATGAGACACTGATTATTAATTCACAATGTCTAAAACATTTGTGGGACTGCCAAGTTGAGGTGTACAGTCCCACTTTTGAGTCATGCTTTTAAACTTTACCACTGTTTCCTGCTTAAAAGGTAACAAATGAGACAGTCATTAGTTATCTTATACATGGCAGTATTTCTTTGATATTTTGTAAAAATCTCAAAACTTTGGTTACTTGGACGGTCATTGTTTTGTAGCTAAGCTTTGGCTTAGCTACTAGTGGACGGGGAGTGGAGTTAGTTTATTTTAAATAATGGAGGTTGAGGGTGAGGCCATAGGTGTAACGGGGATTTGGGTTGGGGGGGGGCCCTCCCCCGGAATTTTGTGGGGGGCCCCCCTTTTTGGCCCCCCCAAACCCCCCCGCCCCCCCAGGTACACCTATGCCTAAAAATCCTGGCAATAAAATTTTCGAGTTTAATATCAGTGTCTAACAGTTTTGTTTTTGTATTTACTAAAAACGGCGGAAACGTTACAGGAAAATTGAGAAAACAATTTGGCAGGGCTGGAAGGGCTGCTGGGGAACCGTAAACCATCATAATTTCAGTTACACGTATGGCTGATTAACTTTTCAGAAGCATGTTTTAAAGAAAATTCATCAGAGTGAATCCCCGTCCACTAGTAGCTAAGCCAAAGCTTAGCTACAAAATAATGACCGTCCAAGTAACCAAAGTTTTGAGATTTTTACAAAATATCAAAGAAATACTGCAATGTATAAGATAACTAATGACTGTCTCATTTGTTACCTTTTAAGCAGGAAACAGTGGTAAAGTTTAAAAGCATGACTCAAAAGTGGGACTGTACACCTCAACTTGGCAGTCCCACAAATGTTTTAGACATTGTGAATTAATAATCAGTGTCTCATTTAAAATACATGCTGTCTCATTTAACCCATAGCATAAACTAACTGTCTCAATTAGTTTTAGCTTTGACTCAAAAAGTGGGGCTGCTAAGTTGAGGGAGGTCTGAATATTCATGCTCAGCCAATCTCATCTAAAACCTTTCGGCATTTACGCCCGATCCTGCCCGTTTTCGGTGAGAGGATGGCAAGTCAGACATTCAAATTTTATATTTACAACATTAGAAACTTTAGTCAACATTTTCGTTTAACAATAAACAGTTATAGGAAACTGTATTGAGTTATATCAAGGCAAAACTAACATAAAATAACAAAAATCAAAACATTTGGTTATTTCAGAATTTCGCAGTCAAATCTATCTGAATTGGGTGAGCGGTTAGCATGCAGTCTTATGATGTTGGACGCAACTACTTTCTGTTAGTTAAATACCTGGAACCATACGTGTGCCTGGGGGGGGGGGGTTTGGGGTCACCGTCTGAGCTCACCCGCCCAGAGGGGTCCCTCACTCCCCCCCTCAGAATCCGGATTTTTCCGGTAAAAAAACCGGAACAATCCGGTTTTTCGGCGGCCTTTGGCCGCCCTTCACCCCCCCCCCACAAAATTTCCCCTCCTTCACATGTCTGCCTGGAACTTTTAACTTTTTAAACTAAGATTAATTTTTTCTAGGAGGTTCCCTAGTTTTTGGCTTTGTGGATCATTGAAAACAGAAAATCCTCTTTCAAATGATGTTAGCCCCGCAGTTGGATCATTAAGTTGGTTCGCAAAACGGTTTGGCGAACCACATATAAAAGCGGCGTTTGTGTGAAATTAACGGGTGGATCAATGAAGATAATTGCTGGATCATTTATTCCAGCTCATGCTGCGACTGAATCAATCAGTTTTACAAATAGATCATTATGTGGGGGTGTCAAGGAGACAGGAGACAGGAGGAATTGGAATATGAATAAATAAGGGACTTTTATTAGCACTTTATTCCTATATTATTCCGAAATAAGTTTAGTGCAATTCTCTTAATCTAATCCTATTCATATTCTTATTCTGATTTTATTTTTATTTGGTGCAATGGAATTCTTGCTATACTGATTTTATTCCGTAATAATAAGCCTACTACAATCTTATTCTTACTTGGTGCAATCGGCTGTACAATTGGCGAAATCTGCTTGGCTGTTGGCGACTTCCTGCCAAACGGGACTCCTTTCGCCTACCCCCCACCAAACGGAGACCTCTTTTGCCTACCCCCACCAAACGGGGAGGGGGTCACTGCAATCTGATTGGTTGTTGGCTACCCCCCCCCCCACCAAACGGGGGGTATGCCTTGTCAAATTGAGCGACCCCCACCAAACGGAAGAGCATTCGCGTATTGTGGGCGGTGTACCGTTACGCAAGGCAGTGAAGAGAAGCCCTCTAGTGGCTTACTCTTCTTCTAATATATAGTGCTCTTATGCACTCTTGCCGCTACCCTCCTGAGAACAGTTAAAGACAGGTTATAATACGTGTTTCTTTGACAGAATGGTGTTTATCTGTGCTGATTTTGATAAGGTTTTCCGTTGCCGTGTTATACTGTATTCATAGATTAAGCTGTTGGAAACTATACATTGAATATAATAACGGCTAGCTTAGAAATAAGAGCAAACACAATTGAACCACTCATTTCACTCTTTTTATTCCGCCGGAGGCGGAATCTTTGTAACGGGTTGACCCAAAATTAACGTGCAATTCTAAGTGTGGAAGGAACTTCTCACTATATTTAGTACGTAATCCTAGCTGCATAAGTTTTTTTGGATGGGGGGTGTGCTATATAAAAAGTTTTTGGAATAAGCTATATTTTGTGGGGCATAATTTTTCTATTGCCTGTTAATTTAGTTAAGGTACAGTTACTCGCATTTAGCTTTTTAAAATATTTGGCTGGACAAACTTATATTTAAATTTGTGAAGGTATTTTATTTGGATCCCCCCTTGGCAGTTTCGGATTTACGCTAAAATTGAAAACGGAGTTCTGTACTCTGATTATGCAAATTAGTTAAGTATAGAAATTTTTATTCGGGGTTGAACAGCAGGGAAGAGCAGGCTTAAAATGTGTGAAGCAGCAGCTATTGATCGCATTACCATTTGTAATGATATGATCCTTCTGTTTAATTGAAACTGTTTGTGAAAGTTTCTGAAAGATCGTTTACAAAAAGCGGCAAAGCAGTAAAATCGGTCCTATATTCAAGCATGACGTGTGGTGGTTATTGCCACACTAAAGTTTTTGTCGACTGTTTCTTCAAAGCGAAAGCGTTCCTCATTAGCGAAATGTGAAATATATAATCTCAATGACTGCTTTTTCTTGCAATCAGATAGACTTACAAAGCACAAAGCTGTAGAAGTCATGAGGTACAACGAGACAGCTATTAAGGTCAGTATTGTGCACCCGAATTAATACAGGGTCAACTCTGGTTACCAGATGGAGTAGGTGATCGGGACAGAAGCTCTGATCCTGTTCAGCAGCCGATATTTTCAAGTTTGAATTTTTTGCTAAAACATGTTTGTCTATTTTATTTATTTATTTATTTACCAGCGTTTGACCACCTAGACCTAGCACCTTCACTTCAACTACTATCCTACAAACTTGTAATACAAATACTGACTTTCCTGCAGTTCTTTGAGAGCCACTCGTCACGGTAGTGTAAAACACAGCTGTCAATTTTGACCTGATCTGATCACAAAGCTATTATAAATTGCCTAAGTCACAATTAGAATATTGCAAATGAAAACTTGGATCCAGAGGCCGACAACTTTACTTTGCTAAAGTTTTCATTGACCAGTATGCGCCTACTCTTTATACGGTTCTTCATCGCTGCTGCTCTGGTTCCTGGGAGGGGACGGCCAGATAGCAGAAATTTTAATTATAGAATTTTTGGTAAAAATTTAATAAAGAATTTAAGGGGGGTCCATCATGAAAAATTTTTAGGCGACGGATTTCGCTCATTTTCACACATAAGTTAGCTACATATATCGTGCATATCAAGTTTAAATTTTGAGTTGTTTCGTTCAGTTCTCCCTAGGTTACGAGCCATCAACTGTGTGCAATTTAAGTATGAGCGAGCACAAGGGTGCTGCAGCCAACTGAGGCAAATTTTCGCAAATTAACTCCACGTTTTTAGCTTATTTTATTATACACCTTTAAAAACTATTAAGAAAAACTTTTTCGTACGGTTTTCAGCCGCATGGGCTTGATTAGAAGCTTCTTTAAAGAATTTCTCGGAGAAACAAAGCCCTTGCTCCTCCTGATTTAATTAAACATTTAACAGCGGTTAGCTTAAAATAGAAGCATTTCGGACCCATAGTTCTATGAGAGGAATTCATCCCTGCAATAAGAGCTTTCGATTGATGTATAATATGCCACATTTTGAAAAATTTTAAAAATCGCTGTTTTGAGAAATTCGAAGCTTGAGAGTCCCGTTTGGCATGCTGAGAAGTACTGGACGTAGCTGTCAGCATAGTTCATGCTGCAAATAGATCCAAAGACATGAATACACAAGTTGGAATACAAAATAGGCAGTTTAGGACCATACTGTTGTAGGAATTTATCCAAATTTTCGAAAAAAAACCGAAATTTCAAAAATTTTGTTAAAATGTCCATTTTTGCGCCAAAAAAATCTCGAAACTGGAAAAAGACACAATGGAACCATTGGTATCAGTGGAACCGCCAATTCAAGTACTACGGAACCCTGGAGTTAGAATTTTTATTTATGCCTTTGATTTGGAACAATTTGCAATTTTTTCCGAAGACCACTTTTTTCGGCTGCAAAAAACGTTGCATTTTGACGATTTTCCACTGTTTTCGATAAATAAAAAATTTTTTAAAATTTTAGAGGCCTAAATCAAAATTCTACTTCCAGCGTACCGCAGTTTATGATTATAGCTTCATTATAGATACAAAATTATGCAGCATTACAACTGTTTATCGAGAGATTTTTTTGGCGCAAGAATAAAATCACCACTTTTTCAGTTACTAACACATGCGCACCTCAACTTTGAGGTGAAATTACTCAACAACCGTAAGAGATACGAGTTTAATTTTAAAACGCATTAAAATATACCACTCAAAGGTCATTATATGTGAAAATGAGTGAAATCGGAAATGTCGAAGAATTGACCAAAAATGGACCCCCTCCCTTAGGTCGAAGAATTGACCAAAAATGGGCCCCCTCCTTAAGTAAGAATTTAAGAGTAAGCAAAATGAGGTTTGTCTTACTCTTGGTGTCCATGTTTTGCTTTCTCTTTTAATTTTGATATAGCAGCACTTTAGAGTGGTTGCTGTTTTGCCCTAATCATATCTGTCTTAATCTTTGTCATAACAATAATTTTGTATCTTGTCTTAACAGCCCCCCCCCCCCCAAGTCTCCACCCTTCAATTCTAGAAACTTGCCTAATTGAGCTAAAATATGGTATGGGTGTGTTTTTGACTACGCTGAGTTCAAACATCGCAAAATGTTTTGATTTGGAGAATGTCGATTTTTTCAATTGGCAACGGGGGTACCAAGGGAAACCGAGACTCTGTTATCTTCGATTCTGTTGAAAATTTGCGTTTTCTGGAGGTTTCAACAAGAGTTTTCTGCGTCCCAGAACACGGATCTGGACTCCGTGTTTGGAATCAAGTTTTCGTTAGCCCAGTATAAGCTATGTAAAACTATATGCTTATGACGTAGGACTTGCAAAAACCCAAAAAACCCTCATAGAAAACCTTTCATCAGAATCGAAGGCAAAAATGTTTTTGTTTCCCTTCGTTTCTACTTGCTAATAGGAGAAAATCGAATTTCGCAGTATCGAAAAATTTTGCGATCTTTTATCTCAGCATGGTCCAAAATCAAAGCATGGGCATTCCAAATTTTAACTCAATTGGTCAAGCTTTAAAAATTTAAGGGGTGGGAGGAGAAATCGAGACAAGTCCCATAATGTTAACAGGTTCAACAGTGTTTGAAACTATCAGTTTTAATACTAATAAACAAAATATGCAGAGCACAGCACGGGAAGGGGAAGATAAAATAGTGGTTTTGTTTATTTGCTCAAGGTTTCACTTCTGGCCTACTTCTTATTACTCAGTACAGATGCAGAGTGGAGTGGTATAATGTTGTCCGGCACATGTAATTTATATTTACGCACAACGGCGGAATTATTCCCCCTTTTAGGGGATACTTGTTCATTTGCTTCGTTTCGTGCGACATGCATGATTCAATGATGATAGAGGCAGCAACTTGATAAAATTAAGAACTTCTGTTTGCAAATAAAACAGTGTAAGGGCTGACTATATGTTAACTAACTCAAGTAGACATCCTTGGCCATAATAAAGCTGATCAAAAGTCATTCCTCAGGTATGATAATACCAATGATCTTCGCTAATAGCAAATACCAACAAATTTACAAAATTTCATATAATCAAAATCACCCTTCGTTTGAAGTTAATTTCTATTTATTCTGTTGATTGTTATTGTTAGCTCCTTGTGGAGTGATACCCTTTACAGCGCTTTTTGTAGCCTCCCTGTTCAGAAAGTTCGCTTTGATGTCTGAGCTGAATATTATGTAGATAAATGGGTTTACAGCACTGTTTACTAGTGCCAGCATTCCGTTTGACATTTCTGCTGTTTCAGCCGTAATGAAGTTATGCTCTGTCAACCATATTTCAACCCAAGTTGACATCATGTAGCTAACATACACTAAACAAATAACGCCAAATTGGATTGTTAGTCTGCTTTCTTTCCTTGACGCTGTTGTCGTTTTTGTAGTAAAACGTAAACGTGCCAAAATGAATGAATACAAAATAACGACGACGAGAACAATCCCAATTCAACCTATTTTCATGTATTCAAACGCCCAAAGTGTTGCAGTAGGGTCTGCGTTCTCGCATAACCAACGGTTAGTGAAACCGTTGGGCGCATGCAAATAACAGCCAATCCCGTACATCAAGGTCACATTGAAAATCGAAAATATGGCACAGACAGAGATAATAAGAAATGCATGTTTGTTTTTGAAATACAGTGAATACTTTTGCAGCAAAAATACTGCCATAAATCTGTTGATGCAAATCCCAATCGTTAATTCTATGATATTCCAACAGGCTATGAGAACGATTGCACCAGAAATGTTACTATAAATTCGTGCAACATTGTCGCCGAATGTTGCTTTTACGTCTATGAGTGTTATCTGTTCGAACAAATAGACACAGTCAAACAGCCCAAGAGCGAAAGCCAGTCGATAAAAAGGATTGGCGTACTGTTTTTGTCTGAACATCCAGAAAACGTAGCATACTCTGACATAAACCGCCAGGCTAATAAACGCAATGCTGGACTCCACCACTGTGTATGCAATAACAATATTGTTACTTGTATTTACAGAAGAATTTGCCATTATTGTGCCCAGCTAGTTTTAATCATGAATGCTGAAATTATGAATGCAATTAATCACTATCACTTGGAGCTGCTGTATTTCTTGTGCGTATTTCAACCGTTTTGTATTTCTGTATTTCTTCTTTATTAAAACATTTAATTGTTCACTCTTAACGAGGTTTCGTATTCCTATTCCTATTCCAATACCTTTCGTATTCCGACATCGTATCACATCATGCAGGTCTTCTCATTATGCTTCCAAAGAATGCAATATATGAGTAAGCATAAAATGTCCTCCTCAGTTTATAGCGGACAGGCGAAACAACCCACCTCCCTCCGCATGAATAGGGAGCCACCAACAATCCATTAAATTGACAAGCCAGACATGTACAAAATTATCATGTATCGTACAGTTTCCTAACTCAGGTAAATTGTTACAATCTGGGAACAATAAGCCTGCTGCAAGCGCCAGGTTTTTCGACTGTCCATGAGTTTATGTCGAGTCTTTGCACTCACAAGATATTAGGTGGGCCAAGTCTGTCCAATCTCTTCTATCTCAAGGAAAGGTCCAATTTTTGCTAGGCAGCGTCCGAGCTCAGGTACAAACCCTTGAGGCTTCAAACAGCTTGGTGCTAGCTTAGAAAGTCGATTAATAAATGAGCCAGTCTTTTGCATATTTACAAAAATAAATTCGAAACTGAAATGCACGCAGCAGGCTTGGAACTTTTAAATCTTTTCAAACCTCTTTCATTATTGCAGTCTAAACTTGAAGTGCTTTCCGACAAGAACAATTTAAAGCAATAGCAGCATTATGCCAGTTGAACGAGTGACTAGACCGGCAGATACGTAAATAATTTATTGTTATTACAGAAATCCTCTGAAATGTTGCAGTTTCGCTCGCTTTGTGTTACTGAGCTACACATGCAATTCATAGAAAACCACATTAAAACCATTACTGCAGCCGCTTTGAGTGAAAAGACACACTGACTTTACTTACAGAGCTCATCGGCTTTTATAGCCACACAAAGCAGTAATAAAACTGTATGCAAAATAGCTTATGCAAATTAGTTCAGCGTCAACCTCCTTGTCTGAGCTGCACGGGCTTAGCAGGCCAGACATAACAATTACATATGTGTAAAGATTATTTTTAAACAGATTATAGTAAACCTGCTGTGCGGAGGCGCAGAAGGAAGTAGAGTCTTGTCTGATATTAGCTCAGTTTGATTGCCTGTTGACTTGAAAGCCATTCCTACTGTCCTCTTTACGACGGGAAATCAATCAAGAACAAACTGTGCAACAACTGTTTTGTCGATTTTGACTACCTTGCCATCAAATCGAGAGTGTATTCTTTTAACCAACCTTCCAATGTACCCCTGGGGTGTTCGCTCATGATATGGTTCTATTAGGAAAGTTTCTTTGAGTTAGGAATGCAACGTGAGATTAAAAAGCCATGCGAAAATGAAATATCAGGTGCTTGAACAAACAGGAAAGGGTTCTGTTATTATCATTTCATGTTTAACGGAATGAAAGCCGAGCACTTGTGGGAACAAAATTGCATTTCCTTCTGGTTATAACTGGAACGCTTATTAAAGGCTCGCAAAATAATTTGTAATTGGCTTAGTTTTGTTGGCACAAAGGAAATCTCTCCTCTCTCCTTTCGTTATCGAAAGCATTTTTCAAATCGTAGAGAAAAAGAATCAAAACCACCCTGGAAGCTTATAATGGCAAATAAAAGCTGTTGAGTGTTAAATGTTAAATGTTAGAAGAGTGTTTCTTCAGCTTGTGTCTAGGTAATTCCAGAAAAGTTTTAAGCAAAATAATTTTTAATGAAACATCGTGGCCGCAGGTTATATAGGTATGCCAAATTCTTGGAATGTAATCTCAGCAATTTTGATCAAGCATAATACAGTATCGGTCTAAATTAGACTCTACTGCACGCGCCTGCTCGTGCAGGTAAGCGCGTGCACTGCATGTGGAAAGGTAGCAGGAGTCCGTACAGAAGGGCCGCCCCACTTCACGGATGCAGTCATCAGTTGAGGCGACACTCCCGGCTCTACGGCTGAGAATCCAAGGGTGAGCACCGACACCCCAATTCCTGTGGCAGGACGGAGATATTTCCTGGGGGAAACTTTTACCTTTTTTACCTTAAAAACTTTGCGTCTATGGAGATTTCTGAAGGACTGAAGTTGTTTATGACACATGTTCTATCCTGTGCGCAGTCGTGCCACGCACGAGGGCTTCCCGTGCGACGATGCATACATCTCTGAATGCAAGTAATGTCGTGTTGTAAGGTACTTATACAAACAAGCTACAAAAAATGAAGCTTTCCACTAAGCTGATAAAACTTGATTCTGTGATGCTGCATCTGAGACACAAGTTCAAGCAATTTTTCAGATCATCCGGCAGTAAATTTGCTGCGGCTGGGAGGACTTTTTTTGGTCTGCAGCTGAGCTGTCTCGTTTAAAGCTCAACTGCCCACACTGCTGCGCTATGCAGGTAACTGCATGGCGCAGCAAATTAGTTTAGCTTAGCAAATTAAATTATCCGCACGGTACACGATACGGAAGAGCAACAAAGCGTGCACTCAGCTATATATATATATACAAGTAATAAAAGTGCTCCTCCGGAGCATGAAAAAGTAATATGGGTGGTGGTGAAGTTGTAAAATCAAGAGAGGACTAGTCTTAAAAATGCTTAATATGGGGGCTAGGTTCACAAAAAGAAGTGGACTAGGTTGTGGGCGAATTAATATGGGCACAGCTTCGCCGAGCCACCCATATTCGCGGACTGAAAAAGTTATATACATACGTAATACATATGTATATATACCAGTGTTCAATTTTAGTTACGGTGCGTAAATAATATACAACTATGATAAACGAGTTTTAGTGGAAGCAAACATTTCTTTCGATAAACTTTTAATATTTACTGTGCATTTTAACCATTGATAAGAAAACTCTATATTTCAACAATTATTTCAGGACTCTCTCCGATGATCTTCTATTTCTATTGAACCGTTAGCGTTACAATCATTTGGTTCTTTCTAGTTGCTTGCCGTAGTCCAGCACAACCAAATTACTATATAGTTTACGTATATATAAGCAAGCAACTTGCAGCGATTGTTTAACTGCTGGAATTGTTATTACTGACTGACAATAATGGCATTGTATATGACAATCGCCATGGCGAAGCGCGAAAGCCCACGAATATGGGTTGCTCGGCGAAGCTGTGCCCATATGAATTCGCCCACAACCTAGTCCTCTTCTTTTTTTGAACCTAGCCCCCATATTAAGCATTTTTAAGACTAGTCCTCTCTTGATTTTACAACTTCACCACCACCCATATTACTTTTTCATGCTCCGGAGGAGCATTTTTATTACTTGTCCTGCTGTCATTTTAAAGGATCCCTTTCCAGCAATGCGGCAATGGATACAGGGAGTTTGAACAGTGCCGTAGGTAGAGAAGAAAAGTGATTATATAAATATATAGTACCACTGAATTCTCACGTCCGCCCCAAGCTTTGGCCGCTGCAACCTCTGTTTGTGGGTGGTATAAGGAGAAAACTTTTTCGCCTCGCCAAAGACTTCGACAGTATGCCCATCGTGTTCAGCGACACGGATTTACTATATGGGTACCGCCAGAGGGCCGAAAACCGCGTTTTAGGGGGTTTGACCAGTGGACAGTAGGCCCCATAGACCGTAGTGACCACTGGTCATTTCCATCGGAATCGGCAATATGCCCATTTAAACGAGCGTAGTCGATTTACTATAAATGCCCCAAACCAACACGCCGAAAAGCGCTGTTTTAAGGGGTTTGACCACTGGTCAATAGGGCCATAGACCGTAGTGACCACTGGTCATTTCCATCGGAATCGGCAATATTCCCATTGAAACGAGCGTAGTCGATTTACTATAAATGCCCCAAACCAACACGCCGAAAAGCGCTGTTTTAAGGGGTTTGACCACTGGTCAATAGGGCCATAGACCGTAGTGACCACTGGTCATTTCCATCGGAATCGGCAATATTCCCATTGAAACGAGCGTAGTCGATTTACTATAAATGCCCCAAACCAACACGCCGAAAAGCGCTGTTTTAAGGGGTTTGACCACTGGTCAATAGGGCCATAGACCGTAGTGACCACTGGTCATTTCCATCGGAATCGGCAATATGCCCACTGAAACGAGCGTAGTGGATTTACTATATATGGCTTACTGCGGCTTATGACAATTCTTTTTGTGGTTTAAAGGGTTATTCTTTTTGGCGAAGCGATAGAAAACACGGTAGACATGGAGGTGTTGCAATATATACGTGAAAATATTAATGTAAAAATGGTAAAAGTTGAAAGTTACGGACCAATAAGAATTATTGTTTTTGGACACATATTTCTCTAACATTAAATTTAGATTGGGTGCTGTTTACAGATCTATGCTAGCCTCTCCAGATATGATCAACTTATGTCTTGTTAATTGTGAATGTTTAGTGTTCGGTGATTTTAATTTCCCTCAGATTAATTGGGAGACTAACGCAGCTACCAATGAAACTGCTAACGATTTTCGGCAATGTATTAGATTTGGTGCTTTGTAATGATGTTAGTCTTGGTTATATTACTGTCTCTGAGCCTTTTTCCACGAGTGATCATGCAAAAATTGAATTTGATTTTCAGATTCCAGATGAAAAGTCTGTGAAATTTAAGTGTATCCCAAATTTTAATCTAGCTGATTTTTCTGTAAGCATGGAAATTTTCTTACATACCATTGACTGGGAAGGTTTGTTTAGTGAAAGCAACGATGTTAATGACTTATGGGAAACGTTTTCGAATATTATTGAAATTGCAGTAGAAAAATACGTCTCTAAAAGAAAACCAACTGTATAAAAACGCTAAATTTATCTAAATATGTGAAGCTTAAAACATCCCTAAAAAGAAAATTATGGAAAGTTTATAAGTTAACTAAAACTATCGAAAGTTCTAGGAAATACAAGCAAGCTGCTTGTGACCTGAGACGCTTACTGCGTAAGGGGAAACATGATTTAGAGGAGCGCATTTTACAAAAAAGGACAATAAAGCTTTATTTAAATATGTTCGTAGTAAACTAACTTCAAAAGGAAGAATCCCTGCGTTGTCGGGTCCTTTAACTGAAGCTTTTACTGATATTGAAAAATCAGACGTTCTAAATAAACAGTTCGCCTCAGTGTTCACTTCTGATGATGGAAACTTACCTGCAACTCCTTTGAAGACCAATGATTCTTTATTACTGACCAAGTAGTCCTGAAATACTTGAAAAGGACACCTACAAAGATCTCAGCGGGCCCAGATGGTATCCCACCATTACTGTTAAGAAAAATGTCGGCTGTTTTAGTTACTCCTCTAAAACATATTTTTCAGCTATCATTGAACTCTGGAATTTTACCTGATTGTTGGAAAAAAGCCGTAGTCATAGGATAACGTGGGGGGGGAATGGGGGGGGGGTGCAGACCCCCCCCAGACCGACAAAAAACGGGTAGACCCCCTCAGCGAAAAGGAAAAAAGGGCAGACCCTCTCGTCCAGAAAGGGAAAAAGGGTAGACCCCTCAGCGATTTTCACTGAAAAATGGTAATTTTTTAGCAAATTTTAGCGATTTTTTAAAAAAATTTCTTAAAAATCGCTAAAAATTGTCATTTTTTACTAATTTTTGGTCAAAAACGTTAAAAATTCGCAGTTTTTGCAAATTTCGGGGCAGACCCCATAAAAGTTCGGATTTTTTCAGGGGTAGACCCTTCGCCGAGGTCGGGGCAGACCCCCCCCCCAGAATCGGACCCCGTGTTAATGTATGGCCGTAGTGGTACCTATTTTTAAAAACAAAGGCTCGCCGTCACATCCTGAGAACTATAGACCTATTAGTTTAACTTCTGCATGCTGCAAAATTTTGGAGCAAATTGTTAAGGAGCATTTAATGGAATTTCTTGAAAAACGTAATCTAATTACTAAATCGCAACACGGATTCCGGAGGAAGTCGTCTACACTTACAAATTTAGTAAGTACTCTTCATAACTGGATATCCGCAAAAAATTTGGGGCTTTCAACCCATTGCGTTTACCTAGATTTTGCTAAAGCCTTTGATACGGTTAGTCACTCTAAGTTACTTCATAAATTAACATGTTATGGAATTGGGGGACAAATTCATAGCTGGATTGCCTCTTTTCTCAGAGGTAGAACTCAAAAAGTTAGAGTTAATGACGCCACTTCTGATACGATTCCTGTTTTAAGCGGGGTGCCTCAAGGTACTGTTCTAGGGCCGGCATTATTCTTAGTGTATATAAACGATATGTCTGATATGATTTTGAATTCCAAAATTAATAATTATGCTGCTGACGCAAAAATTTGTGTACATACAAAAGAGGATGTTTCACGGCAGCTACAAGAAGATCTTGGTCGGGTTAGCAACTGGGCTACATGGCAGCTTAGCATGTCATTTACAAAGTGTCTGGTTTTTGTGTATGGTTCGGTTACTGGCCAAGATCGAGTTATATACACTATGGCAATCAGAATCTAAGAACCACAGAGAAAGTTGATGATTTGGGAATAACTCTAAGCTCAGATATGAAACTGCGAGCACAGTGTAATAAAGTTTCTCAAAAAGCTAACAGAATTGGTGCATGCATTTTCAAAGTTTTGAGACTAGAAGTAAAGATTTCTTGTTGAAAATGTATAAAACCTATGTTCGTCCAATCTTAGAATACAACTCTCAAGTTTGGTCTCCTTACCTCTTGCAAGATATTGATTTAATTTAAAACATTCAAAGACGGTATACTAAACGTATACCTGGGCTTCAGAGTATGCAATATGTAATGAAGTGGCTAGGATTAGGCTCCAATTTCTTTTCAAAGAATTTCCGTCCCTCTTTGGTCTAACAAGACGCTAGCTCTGGGTAACAACCACTTCAAAGCACGGAAGGTCGGCGCGTTTATCGGTAAGGATAAACTTAGGCACTGGATTCTCAGAAGGTGATGTGTCCAAAACTGAGAATTCCCTGCGGCCAACCTGGATAGGGGTCTTGATCGTGAGTTCGTTTGGCAGGGCTTGGGCTCCGTTGATGTCGTTAGCAAGCGGGGTCGGCACTTGCTTTCCAGAGGGTAATTCGGTTCAGTAACAATGAGCTCTAGTGAATGGATCTTGATTGACAAATCAAGATCTGGAATCGATGGATGATGTCTTTGTAAGGTCCAAGGGGTCAGATTATAATCACTTACTTGCTCAGGGGTCAGATCCGGCTTCAAGGTCTTGATCAGGATAGATGCGTTAGTTCACACGACTGACTATAAGGCACGGCAATTTATTGATACAAACAATAAGACTGGTTGTAATAATAAGAACAATGGCGAGTACAGTGAATATAGTTACTAGCAACACTGCAAACGGTGCAATTGGCAGTTTACAATACAGATAGATAATTATCGGCAAACAATACAATGGTTTGCCAGAGTTGCCAGTACTCGCTTTTACCCAACTTAGTAATTATTGATAGGGACAAGGTTTTGACTCTTTAGCTCGGCTAACCAATTCTTTCTTTCTTCCTCTTGTCGTAATCTACCACTAAACTCTACTGTGCGGTCCCTATATGCTTGTGCTCGTGCATTAAGTTAAAACTCTTTGTCCGTCCTCCTTACCAAGGACAATATAAATCAATAATGATAATACGGAGATCAATACAACAGGTTAAATTAACTAAGTTAAGGATGTTAGTAGTACAAGTTCCGGTCCTTGGGTGAGCCCAAAATGCCAGTAACAATAACACTTTCGGATGCTGTTCGGTCACCTGGAAGGGTCGGTCCGGTTGGGGGTTTCCTGGTAACGGTTACGGTGTTAGTACAGGGTATGTTTTGATTTAATCTCTTCTTTAGTGTTTCTACCTCGGCTTGAATTCTCCAAATAGACCGCAGGAACCATCCATTCCCAATAAGACAAGGAGAGCGGTGAGCCACATTTTAGGTTTGATTTGGGTTCAAAAGATAAGTTTAAACTTTAGATAAACTACAAGTTTCACTTTCCAAGGATACAAACAAAGTTCGTGATTGGCTTTAGATTCCACAGGTGATTCGGTGCAATTCCAAACTGTCCCTGCCATAACTTATAAAATCAGGGTTCTCAGTGTCCAATGTACCTTCTAGAGAAAAAACTACCAAGTTATTCCTACTTACTCAGAGTTTTCCTGTTTAAAGTCATTGATGGGATAGACGGGGACGGCGGAACAGCCTGAGCAGAACCATCACCCGATTCGTCCGGATTAACCAAGGCTAGCAACATGCAAAAAAACCCAACGATACTTCACGATAAGCATAATGACTCCAAAAGACAAGCTCCAACAAAACTATAAATAAAGAAATCATAAGATTATCAAAATAAAATGAATTAGCATAAACTAACTAAAAACCTAACTACGTGCATAGCTACTACTACGTACGGACCAAAGTGGCAACAAACACATATCATTCATACTGTTAGGTGCTCTCATATGCTGACCACTCTGCTAGACTGATACTAGTATTCGGTGGGCGTCGTCAGTAGCATCCCGACATACTAGTTGCAGCTTAGTGAGTAAAGTAGTAAAGTAGAGTAAAGAGTAAATCAGTAAAGAAGTGTTTATTCCTTATAGATATATTGATGTCCAGCACATCTGCGGATAAAGGGTCGGAGTTAACTTTTTTAAGGGTAAGCGAATTAGGGTACATATCTTTTTGATGGTTGTCAAATTCATTATCATCATTAACAGCAGTAATATCATCAATATATCTATAAATATCTCGTAGCTTTTCGACTAAGCTATACTCTCCATTTCGAAGTTTAGCCATTACGTATTCATATTCGTAACAAAAACGAACAAGGTTGGCAATAAACGGAGCTGCATTAGTACCCATAGGTATTCCAATTTTTTGTTTAATTAGATATTCCCGACAGCGAAATAAGAATTGTCAATTAGCCAAAATAACATCTCATTAAGTTTGTTTTGATCAACAACCATTCCCTTTTTTGACTTATTGCCCCAATTTGCAGAATTTTTATGAATAATCAGTTTTCTATTGCTCTTCCCGAACCCCAAGCCAATAACTTTCTTCATCCATTGAATAATTTCATTGTGATGTAGATTAGTATACAGTTGACCGAAGTCATAAGTGTTAACAGACTTACACATCTTTCTTTTATTAAGCTTGGTTAAGTCATTTAGTCAGTTAGTATTGTTGTTAATTATCCAAAACGGTTTGCAGAATTTACGATTTCTTGAAATTGCGTCACAGTAGTTTTTAATAGAGTTCTGGATAACCTTTAACCCGTGGCCAAGTTTTATAGATAGTGGTTTAGAGCAAGCGTGTTTAGCAGCTATAATGCTTCTAAAACCAATAGGAGTTTTATGAAATTTAGGTATAATTTGCATGAAAGGTAGACCGGATCCTTGATCAGGCTCTATACCGAATTGTCGGAGCATAGAAATTTGATGATTGATAACATTAGCATGCGTGTTAGTAACAATTTCATACGTATTGTTAGTGGAGTAATACCCGATTTCCTCGAGTATTTTGCTCACATAAAACTTCTTACAAATAATAGCAAAGTTATTGGATGATTTATCAATAATTGTGATAACATATCTCTTATGTAATTCCTTAAGGTTATTACGATTAAATCGGAACAAAGAAAGGTTAGTAGAAATTACAGGCGATTGCACATTAATCATTTTATTAAATTTGTTAATAGTTAAAGTTTTCCATGCTTCAAATTCGTAGTCTGGTATGCTGAATCTCAAACACAATTTGTTTATAAATTCTTCTAGTCCTTTGCGAAATTCTAGTCTAATTTCCCCATAATTTAGGGGACTTGGGATTCTAAATTTTGAACCAAAGCTTAACAATTTTCTAATTTCCAAGTCGTCAATAACCTCTAAATTCCCAGTGATAACATGGTTATGGTAACTGTTCTTGAAAGGGTTAGTTTCGCATTCACACATGAAATCTGAATCAACCGTATTAGTGTCTATTTCGGATGCAGTTTGTCTGTAATTACAGAAAATTTGTGCCAAAGTGTGACCATATACAAAAACAGGCATAGGTTTACTTAGCGTCTTGTCCAGCCCGGTTGGCCAGATCGCTTGTAAGTTAGTGTCGTCAAAAAGTTTTGTAAAGTTGGCTTTGTCAAATAGTTTGTTTTTAAATTCAAAACATATGACATTTTTACGAATTTTCTGTTTTATGTAAGGTTCAAAGTAATCTATTTTATATTTACAAAAATCGTGAATAATTTCTCCTAAGTTAGACAAACTGTATTCTGTAAATGTTAAAATTTTATTTAATGATTTTTTATCTAGATTTTGTAAGTAATGTAGCAAATTTGTTCTTGTTTGCTTAGGATTATCCTCAAAGTTTGCAACAATTTCGGCAAAAAAAGTTTCGGGATCGATTTTCTTATCCCTTAAATTTCTGTTTTTGTTTCTGCCTCTTTTTCGGCTAAACCGTTTTAGCTTATTGAAATTTGAGAAGACGGATTTATGAAAATTCTCCTTAGATAATCGTTCATTTAGACCATATGGAAATTTCGTTCTAAGTTCTCTAATCCAGAAAGCTTCCCGTTCCAGTCTAATACGGTTACGCTCAGTTTCAGAGACGTCATCTCTGATTTTATCTATAATTTTCACCATTGGTTTACCACAATTTTCGTTTGCAAAATGATCCTTAACCAATTTACAATTAGAGTGTCCATTGCTGTACACAGATCTTCTGTGTGCACCGAATCTAGTTTGTAAAGGCCTTTTAGTTTCACCAACGTATTGTATACCACATCGATCACAAGTGATTAAATAGACAACATTGGCAGTACAGCAGTTAAGTACGTTAGTATTGCTATCGTTATAAATGCTGTACTGTTTAACATTGTAGGCGCTGCCAAAGTTTGAACCCACATCAGCAAATTCACAAGTGAGGCATCTCGTTTTCTGACATTTCTTGAACTCGACTGTGGGAATAAAAGAAACCAACCAACAGCCCCCCAAGCTGTTAGAGGTGAAAGAGGGGGAAGGCCATTAGAATTGAATATAGAAATTACAGGTTTGCTAGTAACTCCCGAGCGTGGCTCCCAGAGAATTATAACCCGATCAGGGGAGTTGCCATGGAACTGGTAAAGAGGAGTGTAATTTCGAATAAAATTGCAAATAAGAAATATATTAAGGAGTCAGGACACGAAAAGGACAAAATAAAACTAGGAATAGAGGAAAACTTCGTGAAACATAAACAGAAAATTTCTACTGACTCCAGTAAAGATAACCTTTAAAATTGATAAAACAACGCCGAAGGAGTTCATGATAAACAATTTATTAGAAGTAGACGACAGACAGCCAGTAAAGACTAAACATTCAGAAAATTGGAAGTTTAAATTGTCTCATGAAAGTCTCAAAAATTGCCTGTCACTGTAAGTTACAGTGATTACTTCATTCGAAGAATCAGAGTGTGATTATATTAACTTTTAGTTTTGGAACAAATTAGGAAAAGGAGTATGGTGAAATGAAATATGCATGGTTTTTAAAATCACTATTAAATCAAAAACCAGTACTAAACCTCATACAATAACTCCTATGGTTTAAACCTGTTTCCAACCAATTCAACGACATCATCAGGCAAGGTATACACAGTGTACTTATCATCAATCAAAGAAATAGTAGGGTCCTCGGGTTTATCGTCAATCTTAACCTCCTCTTTTTTAAACTTTTTACTGGAAACTACCATTTTAGCCACCTTATGGAGATACACAAGCATGTGTTGTTTTGTTGTTTCGAAATGCCGTAGAAAAGAAACAGGTTTTTTACCCTCCTTAACCCTTTCTCTGTTGAGACCCTTCAGTTTATAACAATTTTGCATAATAATACCGACCCACCAGTAGAGTTGTGACGCGGGCTCGGGCCGGGACGGCCCGGCCCGGGCCCGGCCCGGATTTTTCGGCGACGGCCCGGCCCGCGGCCCGGCCCGCAAAATAACAAACGGGGGGCCCGCCCCCGGCCGGGGGGCGGGGGGGGGGCCGCGCCGGTTTTTTTATACGGTAAATAGTAATTTTTCAATAAATTTCGGTGCAATTTCAAATCTACAATAAAAATTTCATTTACGGATTTTCAACGGCTTTGTTTTAAGATGATTAACTACACATAATGTAAGTTAGAATATTGAGTTGTGTCGGTATCTGTGTGTTTAAGGTTGTTATATGGTGGCTACTTATTGGATATACCTAATCCATTTTAAGTTACGTCTATGAGAAGGGTGTACAAGCTTTTTATATGTGAATAGTTGTCGCAAAACAATTGGAATGAAAACATTCGCTTATATAATTAGGTTTGATGGTATTGGTATTGATGTAAGGGGGCATCGTTCTCAGTTTAAGATGCAGTGCTCTTGCTGGCGCTTGTAATTGCTAATTTGAAACGTAACCAACATCCAAAACCTTGTTAGACAAATTAAATGAAATTTGGTTTAGTTGATTCCCTGCTATTGGTCATGTAAATTAGACCTTTATGTCAAAATCAAGCATGCGGACAAACTTAACACAAGAGACATTTCGTTTGAGGAAGTGAAAAGCTTCAAAAGGTAGGACATCTTTGAAAAATAATGGAATCGGAATTATACAAAGGTTGAGAGTGGAGTAGGAGCTACAGCTTAGATATATGGATAATGTGTGGAATTCAGCATAACAATGTAATATTTACTAAACACCGACTACCAGTGGCCACTTGTTATTGCTATTTGTTGTTTGTGAAAAATGGAAGACATAAAAATAGCCGTAAAATAAGTTGAAATAAGACGTAAAACAAGTTGAAATCAATTACCCAACAGTTCGGGCCGTTTTTGCGACGTCGGGCCGTTCGGCCCGTAGCAATTTCCGGCCCACGTGGCCCGGCCCGCCACCGGCCCGCGGGCCGGTGGCGGGCCGCGGGCTGCGGGCCGGGCTCGGGCCGGCCCGGCCCGCGGCCCGGCCCGTAGGACCACATCGGCCCGCGGGCCGGCCCGACCCGCAAAATTTTCTTATTTTCCAACACTACCCACCAGGGTCTTACAAAGCTTACAATGCAAGGTTTGGGTTCCAATCCGGACGGGTTCGATGCGCAATTTTAACTCCCAACGAAATAGGATAAAAACGTTTCTGCCCTGTGGTCCCATTCACACGTGCTGGTTAAGCAAAGGTGCTGCACATATCATTACATATAGATGATAACGATTTGTCAAATTTTATATGAAATTTCTGTTTTTTAACAGTTTTTAGAATTTGGAATTCAAGACTTTGTTGATTGTATCCCTTAGAAATAGCTAAGTCCAGTAATTTCCTAGAATTCATAATAAAGCTATCATACGTATTACAAATACTACCGTATCTATTAATTTCACCACCTACTACATTATACAGACATCCTTTACTGATATTGCTTTGTGCATGCGGCAGAACTATTGCGTTAAAAGGGAAATTATCCCTTTTATCAAAAACATCACTAAAGAAGTGTTTATTCCTTATAGATATATTGATGTCCAGCACATCTGCGGATAAAGGGTCGGAGTTAACTTTTTTAAGGGTAAGCGAATTAGGGTACATATCTTTCTGATGGTTGTCAAATTCATTGTTATCATTAACAGCAGTAATATCATCAATATATCTATAAATATGTCGTAGCTTTTCGACTAAGCTATACTCTCCATTTCGAAGTTTAGCCATTACGTATTCATATTCGTAACAAAAAAGAACAAGGTTGGCAATAAACGGAGCTGCATTAGTACCCATAGGTATTCCAATTTTTTGTTTAATTAGATATTCCCGACAGCGAAATAAGAATTGTCAATTAGCCAAAATAACATCTCATTAAGTTTGTTTTGATCAACAACCATTCCCTTTTTTGACTTATTGCCCCAATTTGCAGAATTTTTATGAATAATCAGTTTTCTATTGCTCATCCCGAACCCCAAGCCAATAACTTTCTTCATGCATTGAATAATTTCATTGTGATGTAGATTAGTATACAGTTGACCGAAGTCATAAGTGTTAACAGACTTACACATCTTTCTTTTATTAAGCTTGGTTAAGTCATTTAGTAAGTTAGTATTGTTGTTAATTATCCAAAACGGTTTGCAGAATTTGCGATTTCTTCAAATTGCGTCACAGTAGTTTTTAATAGAGTTCTGGATAACCTTTAACCCATGGCCAAGTTTTATAGATAGTGGTTTAGAGCAAGCATTTTTAGCAGCTATAATGCTTCTAAAACCAATAGGAGTTTTATGAAATTTAGGTATAATTTGCATGAAAGGTAGACCGGATCCTTGATCAGGCTCTATACCGAATTGTCGGAGCATAGAAATTTGATGATTGATAACATTAGCATGCGTGTTAGTAACAATTTCATACGTATTGTTAGTGGAGTAATACCAGATTTCCTCGATCTTCTCGATTCAAGGATCTGGTTCCCAAAGCGTCCCGTATAGCGTCCCGTATAAGCTTCCAAATCACGATGTCCTACTTCCGGACAAATAATCTCAATAATCACAAATCGTACTGAAATCGACACTTCGGTGCACGTTTGACTGATATCCAGGCAACAGATTGGGCAGGACAGCACTTCTCCGCACCTGAATCAAATGGGTTAAAACCCATTAGTACAAGTTATATGTGCGGGATTCGAACCCAGCAACCATTACTCACATCTTTGGCTTTCTGAACCAGAATTAGACTTGTAAACTTGAGTTTGCTGTGAAAACTTGAAAGTTTGGCGAGAATATCGTAATTCTGAGCAGTTTCGACGATGTCACTGCATTAAGAATTAATTTTCGGGCGAAATGCCATTCATGGACAATTTCTTGCACTCGTATGCAAGAAATTGTGATTGCAGCATGATTTCACCTTGTGCCATTTGCTTCCATGCAGTTCAAGTCGGAAACATGGAATTGAGGCTATTTTTAAGTCTTTTCAAAACAGACAGACATTTGAACGAGGAAGATGACAACTTCCTACTTATAACAATTATTGACTAGTTAGAAAGGGGTTAACACGCAGATTTGATAGAAATGCAGTAACTAGGCTTAAGACCTCCAATTTTCTGGGTCCTAAATGAGGAAGGTAACAACTTCCTGCTTTAACAAATATTGCATTTCGTAAACTGATTAAGTTCACGCACTTTGTTAATTTCGCATTCATTGGAAGACGGTTCTAGTAAACTATCCCGAATACCTACGATGCTACTCGTTATTTCGCTTGCTTCGGGTACGTTGCAGGTTATTACTTAATATTATCTAAAGTTATTGATTCACCGATACTTACTATTACTATTTGCAATAGAGACCTGCACGGGCCGAATTTTTGCGGCCCGGCCCGGCCCGGCCCGTGAAAAATTTTTCTCGGCCCGCCCGGCCCGGCCCGTGAAAGGTTTCGGCCCGCTCGGCCCGGCCCGTCAAATTTTTCGGCCCGCCCGGCCCGGCCCGCGAAATTTTTTATTCTTTCAGATAATGCAAAATTTCAAAAAATTCCAAATTTATTATTGAAATTCAGTTTGAAGTTTCTATGTTGTAATCGCAAAAATTACGTCAATGAATTGAGAAATTTGACATTAAGTTTGAGCATTAACTTTTGCAATTAACAGTTTAAATTGCGTTTTCCAAATTTAAACAGTTTGAAGTGCTTGTTTTGAATGTTTTAAACCACAGGGTTGTGTTGGACAACATGTGAAACGATAATTTAGTTCCTTTTCATGAATTAAGAAATGAGCATAAGCATTAGTGGTTACATAGATAACGCTAAAAGTTGAAGGATATCCAGCATTTATTTAATAATTTAATCGACTATTTAATTTAAACAGAATACACAGTAACATTTATGAAATGAAAATGCTGAAACTAATTCCTGAAAAGAAGTGTTGATGTGTACGAAATATGATCAGAAAGCGCAAAAATCTTTGAAGTTAAACATTTGAGTTATTTTTCATTAGTAAAATCTCGCAAAAATAATGGGAGCAGGCCGGAAACTCGGCCCGTGGCCCGGCTCGGCCCGTGAGCTTCGGCCCGCGGCCCGGCCCGGCCCGTGAACTTTGGCCGACGGCCCGCTCGGCCCGGCCCGCGGGCCGGGCTGGGCCGGGCCGGGCCGGGCCGCGGGCCGTAATGCAGGCCTCTAATTTGCAAATGGTTATTATAAACCAGATTTGCAGCGGCTATTGCCTGAGCAAGATTGAGCTTTTTACTCTTGCTGAATGTTGTGAAACCGAATTTTGCTAGATTTGTCTTCAGACATAGACACCGTTATGAAATGGTGCCAGACCGTCATTGCGGTCATAATTATGAACGAAATATACGATGAGTATGGTTAATTCGACCAAGAATAGCAACAACAGTGTGTGTTAATTTCAAACTAAAAGAAACGATACTGAAGACTTTAAAACTACCTCAATTATTGGTCTTGCGTACTATTCTCATACCTTTTTATACGTAGTTTGCAAAAACAACAATTTTTAAACGGATAATGTATTAATCTTGCGCAAAATCAACTGCTGACGAGATTTCCTTCATGCGATTCGTCCACACTCTTAACAAAGAGTGACCTACGCGGACGAATCGAGGATATCCCTTTTCCGACTGATAAGGACCTGATACGGGGTCCCCGTGACCCTAGGTCTCATGGTCTGAATCTCAGTTGCATATTAGCTGTTTTTGGGCCTAAACCCGCATTACCTAAATAGTCATGCCTTCACAGACTTCCAGACATGCGCACAAACTCTATCTACTAAAAACTACGTCACGTACTATTATTTTCCTGCGTACTATGTGAACCTTGGTATAATTTTGGTGTTTCACACATACCACGTGCACAGTCAGTTGTCACGCATTCACACTGTTATATTCCTAATTATTGTTATCAATCGCACCGCACAAACTTGCAACGATCACACACGCATTACAACATTACAAATACCCTAATACTTAGTTAGGTAATCCTATTCCTTAGCTAGACAAGGTTCATACGGCATTTAAACAATTATTGGAACAGCTACTTAAGGATCATTTATACCGCACTCTTGCAACACTTATACGAACGCTTAAATTGTCAACCAAAGACCGTTATGCTACATTTATACTGCATTTATACACACTCAGACTGCCACTTGAGAAACTACTACACTACATTCATACCACATCCATGCCTCATTCAGACTAGAATACACTCATATTAACCTCACGTACATTCATTCACATGTGTCTCAAGTATGCCTCCTTCCTGCCTGTTACCTGAGCATTATCCATTCCTGGCAGAGCTCACAACCCTCGTCGGACGGAAGGAGTTTACGTGAATTACCCCGTACAAGCACAATCACAGACGCTGATACACGCTCATTTACACGCTCATTTACACGCACAATTACACACTCAAACATGCGATTTCTTAACTAGCTACGGCCTAACTAATCCTGACTACAAACATGGTTATATTAGCAGTTTAAGCAAAGCCTAGTTCTAAATACATTTATTATTCTAATTTCTTAGCTATTATATCAAACATATCTTGATAGTATTAACTGTTACTTTAGGGGAAAATTGGTTGAGATTTTAGTGCGAGTTTTAGGGTCTTAAAACTCGACTTGTAGCGCAGAATTTTGGGAATTTTGTAATATTTTGAGCAGAAGTTTGAAATTTAGAAAGCCATGTGAGTAATGATTGCTAAGCAATCATTACTAAACAAAACTACTAACAACAGTTAAATTAATTGGTGGGGAAGCCGGTCATTCCCCGTGAAACGCTTGATTAATTAATTATTTAAAATAAACAGGCTAAAGTTGCTGATTATTCTGAGAACTCGGTTTTAGAGGTTCATTTCGTGTTTCTAGTGACCTATTCATTTTTAACACCGACCTACAACAAACACACAAATTATGGACAGTGAGTTTTCGTGACTTAACAAAGCCATGGTAAAACAATATGGCCGGCAACTCCTAGTTGCCGGCTGTGGGGTAAATATACCTATTGCTAGCTTAGCATTCTAGGGTCGTAGCAAAGGGACCCTCTAGCTCAAGCTCAGGGGATGGGTCCCCACTAAATAATCCCGTAATCTACTTCAAACCCCAATGTTAGGCGAAAAATGCCTTACAAAAACGGTAAAAAGGTTGGACGTGGCTTGACCGAAAAGTGCAAATAAAAGGATAAATAAATAAAACGGAATAACAAGGGGCGGAGGTCAGCAAACCTCGATGATAAGAGAGTGTCGGTTATAAGAACAGAAAAACAAAAGTAGGGGCAATTCCCAAGACCTCCAACGAACAGGAGGGGTTTACATGAGCTGCCCCATTATTAAAATAATAAAATAATAAGGATAAGAATTTAAATTGAAAGAACTAAAAGGTGGCTCAAAGGCCCACGCATGCTAGAGAAATTAAAATATGGCCTTTGGCCCAATATACTGATAAAAGTAGGGGCTCTGTGGCCCAGTAAAGTGCGTGTAAAAATGGCCAACAGGCCTCATAAAATATAGAAAAAATGGCCCGAAGGCCCAAAAAAGTCACATAATAAAAATGGCCAGAAGGCCTCAATATACATAAAAAAATGGCCAAAATGGCCGGCAAATCCTAGGATTTTCTTCTCAGTTTCTGGCTAGGCAAAACAAGCCTATATGGCCCTGGATCTGTAGTGTTCGTGGTAAATATCTCAATTTCTTTTCTGGCCCGAAGGCCAGAAAAGTCCTTTAGTTTTTAGCCTAACCTGGGGAAGTGCGCTTGATTCCCCATGCAGGTAACAACTGCACTGGAGAACGCACTAGAAGGAAGGGGGGAAAAGCAACCGCTCTTGGTCGCACTCAAACGAACACTGATTAGAAAGAAAATTTTGGGGTCGGGCTGACAGTTTTGCTGGCAGCCCGATGACAGGTCATTAGTGACTTTGGAGGCGGATTTTCCTTTGATTTTAAGGCAAAGCTTCTAGAGGGTTATGGAACTTTCTAGAAGCTTGCCACCTTTTACATATGGGGCGCAGCGGCGAGGCGGGCCAGCTGACCGCCGAGGGTCAATATTATTGAGATTTTAGAATTATTGCCCTCCAACTGACCCTTTTCTGATATATTTTGGTCCCCGAATTCTAGCAGAATTTCGGGAAACTTTCTTTAGCACATAAACGCAACCAAAGGGACAATTTTACTAAATTTCCAAAAGATTATAAATTACATAATCACCTAATATAGATCTACGTACATAGTCCTAGCTACTTGTTAATGTAATATTATTATTAGTAAAGGCCAACGGCCCCCTTCTTGTCATAACTTGGGCTAGAAACTACGTACATTTTCCTTTTCCTCTTTGCTGGCTTTGTCTTCGGCCAAGGCTCAAGGAGAAGACAACTGTTGGGTCCTGGAAGAAAGAGGCCCAACAGGAGGAAGAGAAGAAAACGGAGAAAGAAAAGGTTTGACTTAAGTCAAACCACAACAAAAACCTTTTTAGAACACTCCTTTTAGGAGTGTTAAGATTACACAACAAAAGTGTAATCTTTATAAAAACATTTTTACTTATAACTTTTTTAATTTTTGGAGTTAAAACGTCGGGTTTGGATTTTCGAAATCAGCGTCAAATTCTCTTTCATGTAATCCCAAGTCATGTTTCGACTCAAAATTATCTAATTATTGCCTAATTAATACTAATTAACACTAATTAAGCTTAGCTAACTACGTATTTAACTATTTAATGCCTAGGACCGAACCATCTTCCAATATTCGTCGTTTTTAACGTAAATTTCCACTTTATAGGCAATTTTACGGCCAATTTTTCGCTTAGTAAACATGTAATTTTCTATTACAAGTCAATGACTTCCTGATAATTTCTGTTTAATCAATGAAAAACGCACAAAGTGGTAAAAAAGGGGCCACTTTTGGCTCAAGTTATGAGTGACAACCCATTAATACGCGTAAGATTAGTCAATTTGTTGATGTTTTCCTTCGTGGGGAATAACAACTCACTGATTTTCATTAGGGTTCTTTATGATTTGTCAAGATACTGCAGTTTAAGGTCGAGTGGAGTGACAACTCCGGTTATTAGGGGATAGGTGACGGAATTGACCCTTCGTTTGCAACTTCCAGATTAGTATTGTTAGTAATTTGAGCGATATTTAAACTTAATTACACTTGAAGTCATTAATGCTACTAGGATTTCTAACCGAATTGAGTGCAAACCTTGAACCCTATTTGAGAATTTCCCTTAATGTTGAGTACTAGACAACTCTGGCTTCGCAAACACAAAACAATTCATACAATTAATGCTTGGGCATCATTTACTAATCATATTCCATAGTGACGATCGTTGGTCTTCTTCGCAAATCCATAGCACAGAGGTTCTTCCTTACTGATTTTACTAATTTTGACCATGTTTCAATTATTTTAAACAGGTTTTAACTTCAAATTTTACCAATTCCATTACAAATATAACCAGAGGCTGGAAGCACTTGGTCTGAAGTCATTGGAACTCCGTCGACTTTTGACTGATCTGAAACTTGTTTATAATATTTGCCACCACAGAATAAATTTAGCAATGTCAGACTTATTTGTTTTCACAGATAACCCAGAGTTAAGAGGGAATAGGTTTAGGTTTAAACCTCCCATTTGTACTAGAGAGTCTACAAAAGCCTTTTTTACAAATAGAATAATTACCGTATGGAACAAGTAATTAGAAACTTTTCGCCAAAACAGATGAAAAAATGCAAAGTTTGGGCCCATCCCCTGAAAGCTCCACAGCGAAATTAATAGTCCGAAATATTCAAATAAAACAAACCAAACCGATCTAGCTGCTAACCTGTGAAAAAAGTCGATCACAACCGAAGTGCCAAAATAGCAAAAGTCCGACTTTGGAGCCTTGGCACAGAGCTAAAATTGGCAGTGTGCCAAAATGACCAAAAAAAAGGTTGCATGGGAGGACACTGCCTACCAACATATAATAATAGTATAGGACCAAAATGTCCATACCGTTCCAACACTACGCTGACATAAGCACTTCCGAAAAGCATTATTAACGGAGAAAAAAACAAACGCACGGTATCTCCCGCCTAGTGCAAAATTTCGAAGTGCGGAATTTTAACCAAAAGTATGGTGGTACTTGTAGTACTACTCGAGTAAATACAATGGTCATATTTTTAGCTCCCGGACCTCTAATTAGCTGGCACCAGGCCAACATTATCTCCACGGGGCCGCGCAGACGCCTCTATACCCATATTATGTAGGGGCGCTGTCGCGCCCCTACATTATATATATATATATATGTGTGTGTGTGTGTGTGTGTGTGTGTGTGTGTGTGTGTGTGTGTGTGTGTGTGTGTGTGTGTGTGTGTGTGTGTGTGTGTGTGTGTGTGTGTGTGTGTGTGTGTGTGTGTGTGTGTGTGTGTGTGTGTGTGTGTGTGTGTGTGTGTGTGTGTGTGTGTGTGCGTGTGTGCACGCAATTAACATAGGAAAACGGAGAGTGAGTTGTATAAGTAAAGTTTGGGGACTACTACTACTAATAACTACTGGGGACCATGATGCTATTGAAAAATACAAATCAAATTTAATGCTTCTCTCATAATCCCAGGAGTGAGTGCTTATGCCGAGCGATGTAAGCATTTTTGTTCGATTGCTCTCGGGTTGCTAGGATTGTCTTCCGACTTCTGTGTAGTCTACCAAATTATAAATGGAAGAATTATTATTCATCCCGAATTGATTTTGTGCCTTTTGAAATGAAATTTTAACCAGGGGCAATTTTAGAAAGCATGCATTCTGTAATAGAATTGCAGATCCTTGTAATTCATTACGTAGCAATGGTGTACATGTTCATAATGTTGCAATGTACTACAATGTTATACAGCACCGTCCTTCAGTGCATTTAAGCTATGCTTATAGTAATCAAAGTTTGCTATGGTTAAACATTTGAAAAGCTTCTCTAATTGTGTCTAAAATACTCACGTATCGCTTAGGTACTTGCAACGTATCACTAATCTTCT
This sequence comes from Trissonchulus latispiculum, assembly GCA_030248195.1. Taxonomy (NCBI): domain Eukaryota; kingdom Metazoa; phylum Nematoda; class Enoplea; order Enoplida; family Ironidae; genus Trissonchulus; species Trissonchulus latispiculum. Next base: position 53,186 of record JASAND010012258.1, read on the forward strand.
TTCTTAGTTTAGTCCTGCTATTGATGGAGTATTGTCGTGTGCTTACCCTCTCCCATAGAAGTAAACTTTTTTCTTTTCTTCCAGACAAAATAATAGACAGACATTTTATTAAAAAGAACAACCCATCGATGTGGCTGTTTATTAGATTGCATAAATAATTGTTCCTGGCTCGCGGCTTGGCTCGGCTCGCGGGCCGAGCGAGCCGGCAACAATTTCTCCCGAGCCGAGCCGACCCCACCCAAAAATTCTAATTCGCCAAACTTCCCTGTCGAATTTCCAAACTTTTTCAAACAAAATCGACAATAAACTCAGTGAAAACTGTTTTCAGCTTTCAATTATTTACAGCCTAATTTTCCATTTTCTTTAGCTTTCTTGATACTTTCTTTAGCCTTCTTAATGCCTTCCAATCACTTTTTTAATGTTAGGCTAACCTTGGCGTCAACTTGCGTGTGTATATGATTAATAGGATTGATTTATTTCATACCTAAGTGTCAGTTTTGGTTTGTATAAAAAGATTTTATATGTAAAATCTATCATTCTGTTTTTCTGGGTTTTAGTTATATTTTTATTTTACCAGATATCGAAAAGGTAATAACTGCTTTTAGTATTCGAGAAATAGTATAATCTTGAGAGGTTGAAAATTAAAATAATTCTTAACTATAATTATAATTGATAATGACTTCGTTAAAATTTTGAGGTTTAGAGGTTTTGCAAAAATTTTGCAATCCAAAAAATAAATGTAAAAAATTGTAAAACTGCAAAAAATTTAAATTTGTCACCGAGTTTTCAAGCATTTTGCAGTTCGAGAGTTTACACCCTTTTGAAGGCTGCGTAAAATCAAAAATACAAGGCCCTTCGGCGTTCATCTCTAATTCCTTTCCATAATGTATAGTGTGAAAGGTTGAAATCAGGATCTGAAAGATGTGAAGAAAAGTGTCCAGAGTGGGGATCGAACCACTTAGCTTTGGTTAAAGAATAGAACGCTCTACCACTAAGCCACATCCCCGGACGTTGACAGAGACTAGGTTATTACGCTGATTTCAACCTTTCTGGGTTGCTGATATTTAACAATAGCATAGACTAAGAATGAGGTTTGGGGGCAAAGCTGGCACGAATGGGTGCCTGCTGGAGCCCTAGTTTAGTAGAGCCAAATTTTTTTACCAAATGTACCCATATTATACTAAACTGCAAACTTGCCAATTGCAAGCGACTCGCAGTGTGTCGGTAACTTTGATGGAATTTTCTTGAGATGTAAAATGAGACGTAAACATGTAAAAATGTTCTCACTTGAGATGTAAAACGATCAAATACTCAATTTGCTAGAAATTTCTTGTTCTTGAAATTAGAAATCTTTCAACTACACATTGTCTTAATAATCAAAGCATTTTCATTAATCTGGTAAATATTTGCGGACAGTAGGTTAAATTCATTTATAGTCCTGATACTGGTACACCTCAAGTTATTATATAATACAACGATAAAACCCGAATTTGTTGCCAGTACACAAAAGCTAGACTCTGTTTTCTATAAAGTTGGCCAACGCACGAGGGGAATTGCCAAATTCGATGCAATCGGACGAACTCTAAATTTCAAGCTTGGCGAGCCGATGCGAGCCGACCCACTTTCAAAATCTTCCGAGCCGAGCCGACCTCATTTCTCGAGAACCGAGCCGAGCCGAGCCGAGACGGCATCTCATCTCATCTCTACTACGACACCTCATCTCTACTAAGCAGCTGACGATTCAAAATTTATGTTCGGCAAACAATCAAGTTACGGTTAGCTCCTTTGTAAAGTTGGAAGTGTACAGCTAGCCAAACTTTACGGGCGGAAACTGTGCGCGTATGGAAACGACGAACCTGGAGGAGACATATGTTCCAGTCGACCTGGACAGGATCTCGCCAAGAAGTTTAGACCTAGTTTACAACTGAATGCAAGCGCCTAAGGAAACAAATAAAACCTAACTAACGACAACCGAAGGAACTTTGAATTAATTTAAATACACACTCAGTGAATAATTAAACTACCTAGGTCTGGAAATAACTCAGAAAACTACCTACCGAATATGCAATTCTAATAAAGCCTAAGCTAATGACACCCTAACGGCTCAGTAACTGAGACCGCATTTAATTAAAGAATTAGAACAGTGACGGGAGCGACTCCCGAAATATAAATATTAACGAAGAACATTCATGACTGAGTGCAAAATGATCCAACATAATAATTTTTAGAAACTAATTAAATTCAGACTAGACCAAAACTAAACACTTTCACAAAATACAAAACAAATTATTCAATACTATATAATCCCAAAATATACCCCCCCACACAATAAATTCTCAAAGATAGAGCCCTAAGCCGTCGCGGCTGAAATCACTAAGAAGGGTAAACTTCGCAAACACTTTACCTAAAAACGTGGTATAAAAGGATTAGCACATAATTATTAAACAAGACAATAATAAATTTCGTAACACTCACAAGGTCGCCTTGGAGTTTAAATATTAAAAAATAAAAACATAAACTTACAAATACCCAATAGCAGAAATCCCAACTTTTGAAAAGGCTACAAAATGAAATAAGCGGAGCGGGGCACTATATAGAAAAACACAACCGCACACAAGAAAGAGAAAGATAAGACTGACTGCTTTTTGAAAGAGATGCTGAGAGAGCCGCCTGGTGAATTTTGATTGGCTACTTTTGAGACCCCCTTTGCAGACGAGAAGCTCTGAGCGCATCCAGACACTTCTCAAAAGACGAGCAGCACCACCTAGCAGCTAAGTGGGCTGAATAAAACACAACACATTCTAACATAGAATATAACCAATTTCACATCAATTTCGACACAATTTCACACAATTTTACACACTACACATTTCTCACTAAAATTATCATTTTCACTATAATTTCACATTAAAACAAATTCACTAAAAATATATACTCAACTCACAAAAGGGACAGACGCAACGTCTCCCTCTTACAACTTGTTTTGTTGAAGCTCGCGGACGTTACGAATAGAAAGACGACAACCAGTGCAGTCGAGTGTAAGTTGTGCGGTTAGGTCTGGTTGCCTCATCCACGTTGTGCTGTTATACACGACATCTTGGAGTTAATATTTTCTTTGGAGTTATGTTTGATGTCAAGTTACTTTCGACACGTTTTTCTGAATAAACAACTAAGTGTCTTATGAATATCCCTCTATGTTAGTACGCATCTCCAGTTTTAGACTTAGTTCCTATGTAAGTGAAGAGTGCAACACGATTTTACTGTGAACTTGCAATGTCACACACCTTTGACACTAATATTTACTGTCAGTTATATTGTGAATTCAGCACAAGGGTTTTATCAGTGACAAAAGCCAACGACAAAACCCAATCACGTTCAATTAAAAGGATGCCAATAATTCAATAAAATTATCAATGCCTACAGAAAAGTTACTGCAAAAAATATTTCACAATCGGTCAGAGCATTCACAGTCATTCAAATATATTTAAATTCAAACCAAATTTATTGCAATAGGAATCCGTTTTCCGTTTACCATTTTCCGGTCCTGAATTTAAGATTCAAGTACTCTGATTTTGCATCCAGCACTTACCAATATAGATTAATAAAAGTTTACGATCATGTTTGCTGCTTGGAAATTGTGAAACCAGTTACAGTGCTGGGTCCTTGAGTATAAAATATTCCTATCAAAGCATGACGAAACCTTCGGTGAAACAGCACATACAAGTAAAAGTTAGTTGAGTGCACAAAAAAGTATATCAGCTGTAAAGCAAAAAATAAAACCAGAGTTACATTTTCACCAGCAGCCGCCTCTTTTATCTCCCTGTGAGAAAAATTTTGTAGATAGTGAAGCGGATCGTACCTAATTTCGCGATTATTTAACCAAAACGTAGTCAAAAGCTTGTGTAACAGATACAAAATTCAGTAAAATGTCCAAGGTACAGAAATGCTTAATGTTAAAACAGAAGCGCTAATCGAACTTTTTATGTCTGCAACCTTAGATTTGTCCAATTCTTTAGCTCGTTTATAAGTTTGCCTTATTCCGATTACTATGAGACAGTTGGTAATGAACAAAATACATGCACTGATAGAAAACACAGCCAAGTGAATTGTTATCAAGATTTTACGTGCGTCAGAAAAATAGTAAGGGGTTCTAGCGATAAAATACTCTTCTCTGGTCTCAAACATTAAATCAAATGATCGGCTGAATAGTATTTCGGGGAGCCACAGCAGTGAACTGGTGATAAAACATGAGGTTAGTATTATCCAAAACACAATTTGTTTATCTGTCTGACGGTAAAATGTTGGTGCCCACATTGCCATTGTTCGCAAAATGGACATTACTAACATAAGCAGTACACTAACAGTAGTAAAGTAAGAAGAAGTTGGGTGTCTTAAATTTACAATAAGGTTATAAAAGAAAGTCACGTATCTGAGTTTGTACCGAAAATGGCAAGCAGCAACGATAAGGTATGGTAAAACACCCAAAGTATCAAACAGAATAACAGCCATGTGATACATGGAATTTACACCCTTCCTAAATTCAGGCCTTAACAACACAATATACGAGAGCAATAAGCCAATGATTCCTAAGACAGGAAAAACTGTTCCGACAACCTTATCTCGCCAGTCATAAAAGACAGAAAATTCCATTTGCAGGAGATGGCAAGTTTCAAGAGCAATATCCATGACTTCACACCAAGAAAAGTTGTATGCGTGCACACCTTTTAGGTACTCTGGTAGTGCTCCAGAAAAGAAATCTTTCATGTAGTCAAAAGTTTCATACTCAAATAAGCCGGATTGGCACGTTTCTATTGAAGCTAATTCGGGTGCTCCTTTAAGTTCATCGATATCCCTAAAACAAAGGTTCTATTATATTATCACATAGCCGTCAAAATAAAGTTTGTTGTCTGTGTGTTAGTGACCACCTTTGACTAAACCAACAAATTGGTTTCTTTTATTTAAATAAATTAGTTTCCAAAAACAAAACGTACTATTGCCACACAAGCAGAATGCAAATTACTTAAATTTCGTTAACAGATTTTTCTGGCTTCAGGGTTTGTTTCGTTTAGTTAATTAAGAATTCGCGATTTTTTTTCATGGCGTGCCATTGCTCCCGGAGTCAAAGTTCTCCCAAGGTCAAACTCTCAGGGGTCATCTGTAACGCAACTTTGAGGGTTTCAAATGAATACAACAGTATTAAAGTTTACTGCACATAATGACGCTGTCGTTCGAATCTACAGAATGGGACATGGGCAGACAAACTTTGCTAGGATGTTGGCATAACGCACGGTGCCTACACAATGTCACATCTGACTTAGAATATTACACTAATAACATCTCAGTTTATAATTTATGAAAATAAGTATTTCAATTGAATTGTTTTAAACCTGCGCCCAGTGGGCCCGATTCGGCGCATGGGCCTAGCAAGGGCCCAAACTCTTTTCACTGGCTGAAACAGCAGTTTGTTACACAACTCGGCCAAAATGCTATCAATTTGTATATACTTTTTACTAAACGCGCAAATAGTGAGTATACCCTGTTTCTAGTTAACATTGCACTTAATTTACAGCCAACATTTATAAGGAAGTATATACATAGATGTGTAATATTTTTTCATGACGTACCAAAGACTGGAACCATTTGTAGCATGTGGATACCCCGAAACTGTACAGGAGGGAATCATTTGATGCGCTCTCTGCCGTTAAGTTTGGATGACCAGTATGGAAACAACAGCAACTCTACTAATTAATCCAAACTCTTTTCCTTGGAAACATTTTGATTCAGCCTGACATAGTGTTATGAATAACATTTATTTAATCGTGAGAAAATTAAATCAATGTAGACAGTAGTCACATGAAAAATGAAATAATCATCACACAGAAAACGTGAGAGGAATTTGAAAATATTCATTACGGCACAAGCAAAAGTAAGGATTTGTTGCTGAATACTACGAGTAAAAGATACGAAGTTTCGGCTGAAAGTAATCAGTACTCTCTTGAAGATAGGTTAGATTAGATAAGATTGAAGGTTGCATCGCAATTGTAAGCATCTTAATATTTTCAAACAAGCGGCTTTGGCAAGGATGAAGTGGAAAGACAACTAGATTTCAGAATAAGTCACAACCTGCAGCGTATGCAATAAAACCATCTTCATTGCGTATGTAAACTTTTATTGTGTGAAAAAGCGTGAACACTGAAAGACAAGCAACCAGTGTGGACAAACTGAAAGACTGAAAAACCAACTGAAAGACAAACTACCAACGAATATTTTAATCCAAAAACCAAAATTTTTGTTCTGCCTGGAGGCAGAACTATTGCCAAGGAAAGTAGCTATGTTTAGCACTATGGGAGTCCTTTTCTACTCTCACTCGCCCTATCTTCAGCATTGGCCTAGTGCATTAATCTGCTCTTTTTTTTAGCCGAAGGGGGCCTAATACATGCAACTTCTGATATTTTAACTTTTTTTAATTTTGAGTTTGCACTTGAGCGAACTGGCGTGATCTTTGACAAGTTGTAATTTTTCTTTCGGTCCCCCCAAATCAGATTTTTTAATTGTGTTTTCAATTGCACGCCACCCCCCACAAACTTCTGATTGCACAGAATAGTTTTCAAGAATGCCATATTTATGCAAATTAGGTTACCAACATGTGGGAACAGTTCATAATTAGCAAGTTGGCTGATTGGTTGCAACTTCCTAAGATATATGTTCTCAGTTGGATTTAGTCGTTTGGATACAAAATTGTGAACGTGAATATAATTTTTTTCTGAAACGTTTCGCAGGTTTAGGAGATGTATGGCTAGTAAAAATGTTCAGAATGGTTACTTTTGTTCAAAACCTTTATGTGTGATATGCCAAAATTACAAAACGTCAGCTTCCAGAAATCAAATCTTATTAAATAGAAGCAAATATTAGTATGTACAGCACTTGAAAACGTGGAACTGAGAAGCTTTATCTGGTTTAAGAAAATCTGATTTCAACAAAATTAATAAGAAAATTATCTTTCTAAACACCGAACTCAGAACCAACCCCTAAACCAGACTCTGAAGTTAAAATCTCAACATTATTTTGAAGCCGATTCTAGTTAAGTCCCCTTACCTTTATCAAAATGGTGTTTACTTGGAATTGGGTGGTTGGTGTGAAAAATTATAATAATATAATATTCAAGGTAAGGTGAGCTTTAAAACATTTTAGTCCTTTGAAATATATAGCGGGTTAAGTGTGTTACAGAACATCAATTCAAGTGCAACTACTGCTGGACCGAATGCGGAATTCATCCATTATAAAATCAGCGTAGTAGTATTGCTCAGTTGCAGAACCATACCCCTTTTGGGGGTCTTCTTGTTCGCTTATTTTTAGCTAAATATAACCCAATGTGTAAACTTTATTAGTCTTAACTTTCGCTCATAAATGCTTTGAGCACACATGCAGCAAAATATGCATTTTCCAATCAAGATAAGAACTCATCAATTGAACCATAACAGCCCATCCCATGGCGTGCTTTACCACAACAGACCTCCTTAGAACTACAATGAGCTTTATGCTGCAGGACTAACGCCGCATTTTGCTTTTAATTGATAAACATTTTCCTGCTCTGTGTCATTTGTCATATGTCAATGAAAATGTTCAATCTTGCCAACAGAATAAAGGCCAAGTTCAGTTTCTCTGAGCTCAAGAAAAGTAGAATAGACGGCTGTTTCAGTTGCAGTTCAACTTGTTGCGCAAGAGATATAATGTTAGCCATAAGCATAGCGGCTGCTGGCTGTCCCGGCATAATTGGCCTCTGTGCAGGCAGTGCTGAGTTGGCTATTATTAACTGCATAACAGGTGTTAACATTTTGCATAACATTTTCAGTTTATCTGTTGACCCATCTTGTTTCTTGTTTGAAGGGTCACGGTATTTATGTTTGATTCTTGAAATACATTTGTAGTCGCGGTAAATATTAACACTTACTGTCGCAAGACTTTGTTGTTCTTTTGTCTTACACGTGCCATCTTAGACACAAAACGGTTACGCAATATGCATGTATTAACGGAGACCCTTTATCTAGTTCTTCTTCGTTTAACTGTCGGACGTGTTCGACCTATCGCAGTTCTTCTTGGAAGCTGTGGGCTCTTCTTGGGAACGGCCGTTTCCTTCGTTGCCTTTCTATTTCTTGTAAACAGACAAATCAGAACAACGGCAACAGTTATTCCCAGAACAGCAATTATCGCTGCAGCAACGATCAAGCCCACCTGCCATTCCTTAAACCTTGCTTTTGCAGCTTGTGGATTTGTTTCTACAATACCAATTAACAAAATTTTTTTCATACCCATAGAAAATAGTTATACTTTAAACCAAATTAAAAACCTAAACATAATCTTGACATTCTTTCCACAGAACAGTTTACTGCAATCACCTGAAAGTTCAGCCCCAACTGAATTTTCTTTCTGAGTTGAAGCCTGAGTGACTTCCCTTTTGCTTGTAGTTACGACAGTAGCAGCGGAAGCAGAAGTAGTAGCAAAGGTAGTAGTAACGGTTAGATAGGGTCCACTGATAAAAACGAAGTTGGCCTTGTGAAGTATCATTGTCAAATAATACTCTCCACAATTTCTTCCTTGTCCTACATAAACTACTGTTCCTGGTGCAGAATACTCCGTACCGTTAACGAGAGTATAGAATTGACGAGCGTCATCGCGAGGCGTGATGATAATTTCGTTTTGTCCTTTAAATGGGACATGTCCTAATATTGTCACTCCTCCAACCAATTCGCATTTGTTCTAAGCGAAAAGTACATTAATGAATGTAACAACTATATATATATATATATATATATATATATATATATATATATATATATATATATATATATATATATATATATATATATATATATATATATATATATATATATATATATATATATATATATATATATATATATATATATATATATATATATATATATATATATATATGCATGTTTGTCGATTAGTCATAGTCGGAAATTTTTTTGCATAATATCCACACTCACTGGAATATTAAAATACCATTGTTTGCAACATTTTTCCAAAGCTACTCTTAAAACAAAAAATAATGGGGCTCTCGGACACTGTAGATTCTACTTGTATATCTCTACTACAGTTTTTCTGTATTTGGCCTTCTGAAGTACGTCTGTCAAACGATTCTGATCCTCATTGCTGTCTGACTATCACGCATTTTGAGATTCCTAAAATTTTTTGAAGGAATTCCAAATGTCGGAAATGAAGTGAAATTGGTTGAGCAAAATCCGCGATTTTTTGAAGGAATTCCACAACTCAATTTTTCAGTGAAATTGGTTAAGCAAAATCCGTGATTTTTTGAAGGAATTCCATTTTCTCCTATTTTAAGTTAATTTTTTGAGCCAGCAATGTGGATCAGAATCTTTTGTCAGTCGCACAGCTTACTACTATAAAGGCACCTTAAGAATTTACAGTTAAGCCCGGTTTCACTATCAAACTTCCGTCTGACTTTATCAGATGGAACAAAGATCAGAGCAAACATTTTCTATCCGACATGAAGTTTACACTGTCCATCAAACAAGCAAGCAGTTTGCTACTGACAAAGCCACGGCATCCAATCGTATTCAGCTGTTGTTGCCTCACCCAACTTTCTTTTGAAATGAAGCTATATGAGTAGTCAGTTTCGTCTGATATCAGATGGAATTTCCATTTTCGTCCAACAAAAATTGAGACGTCAGAGTTGAGTCGTTTACATGCGAGAATTTCGTCTGACATTTGTTTGAAGAAAATTTCTATCCGACAAAGTCAAACAAAAGTTTGATAACGTAAACCCCCCTTTAAGGTGGTGATTCGCTTTGGTCACATAAAGTTTGCACCATTAATTACACCAGCATCATTCATTACTTGGAGTTCAGAAGCCATTTTTATATCAAAATGTAGCTTGACATTTTCGCTTTTTTAATGCTTGCCACGAAACTAATGTTGCTTTTCTAAAATATTTTAAACACATTTCAGAAGAATTTTTGCAGACTCAAGTAAATTTTTTCGCGAGACAGAGGTTATACCTATCATTCGATACCTTCACCAAATAGCTGGGGACGATCTTTTATTTATTGTGAAATCGCTCTTCGTTATAGAGAAATAAGCTGAAATGTGTGCGTAACCTGTATTTTTATTCCTGCTGGAGCAGGAATGTATAAAATGGAAACTTATATGTTTAGTGCATAGTGAGTCATTTCTCCATTTAGAAGCCCTATCTTCAACACAGGGCTAGCTTAGGTCAGATTTTTTGCATTTGGATTATGCAAATTAGGTTTAGAGCCTATTTAAGGAACAGAACTGAGAGCCGTCGCGCAGTCTTCGACTGCCAGCAATCTAAACGGTTGCAGATTTTTGAGCACCAGTGTAGCTTGGGAGCTACACTTCGGTGCATTAGGGAATCAGATTAGGTACTAGCTTGCGCTGGACATCACAAGGTCAGCCAGGCATGGCAAGCATAGGCTTGCTCTCCCTGATGAGGGAAGTCAAGTGAAATTGTAAACAAAACCTGGAGCTTCCTGCAAAAACAATTTTGCAGTTGAATAAAGAAAAGGTCTATAAAGGAATACTGCCCCTTTTGGGGCCTACTTGTTTCTACTTTTTCCAAATTGGTCAGGCGATTACTTTAGCAAGAAAGCAGCATCGGGGCAACTAAAAATCGTCCCTGGGCATATTTTTGCAGAACACATTTGTTCAGTAGCAGACCTCCAGCTTGCATGGTGAATGCTCCACAATCTTTGGAAAAAATTGGTCGTGTTTTTACAAAAACTACATTTTTTATGATAGCAGTCTACAGGATAGCAGTTGGAAGACAATCTTGCGTTGGATAATTTGTCCCTGTGAGATCTTCAGATCAAGGCCCTTAGTTTGATTTTATGGCTTGTGTAGTTCAAGAAATGTTGGATTATTTGATTTCTGCAAAAATGACAAGTTTTCGACGCCAAAACAAGAAAATCGGCTATATCTCACGGTAGAGAAAAGCTAGAAACTTGCTCTAAAAAGCAACAAGTAGGTCCCAAAAGGGGCAGTATTCCTTAGTAGACCTGTTATATTTAATAACAATTGAATAATTTGTTAGTAAAACTGAGGCATTGCTTCAATTTCCGATTGGGAAAATTTGATTTCAGTTAGGGGTGTTCAAATATTCAACAGAAACCCTAATTGTTGGGTTTTCAGAAGAGGTCCCGATTTGTTAAAACCGCCAAAAGAAGTCCGCATTTGGAGACGTTGCTAGAATAGGTCTTGGTTTGTAAGGGCTTCGTCAGGCTTCGACAAGTCAGGCTAAACCTGGTTGAATCAGATTGGCTGTTGTGTTGAGCTGACTACCCCCGCCCTTTCCACATGGGAATGCTGGCTTTGAGTTAACTAAAACTACCGTAATCCCTAGCTAGACAGCACTACTTTTACTCACTGCTGATTCCTTTGCGCTTACGCATCTATTGGAGCACCAGGTTTAAATGTATAGTGCATAGCATGTCTTTTATTAAAACATAGCAATTTCTGGCAAACAGTCATCTGTTCTACCATTTTTTGATGCTTTGCGTTTGGTCCTTGTTGTTTCTTCTAAACTGTATGCTTTATCGCCGAAATCAAGTGCGATAGAGTGGAAGCCCTCCTGAGAATGCAAGCAGGCTACAGACTATCTAACTACGTACGTAGTCCTAGCGCACTTTAGTGTAGCTCCCAAGCTACACTAGTGCTCAAAAATATGCTACCACTTTTATTGCAGACAGCCGAAGACTGCGTAAAGTCTGTCCATTCAGCTGCTTAAATAGCAGCTGCCAAATCTAATTTGCACAATCTCTCCCAAAAAACTCAGCCCCAAGTTAGCCCTATGCTGAAGATATGGCTTCTGAATAGAGAAATGACTCATACTGCAATGGACATACTAATTTTCTTTTTATACATTCCTGCTCCAGCAGGAATAAAAATGTGAAGCTCAATGAGATCTTTCGAATGAATATAGTCATAACTGTATAGCAGCTGCCAAACGTTCAGCAATTGGGAAAAACTACTCTGACCGGAAATCTCGACTTTTTAAATCGGGATTGCGCGGAGGGTGTTAGAACGCTAAAAGAACGTATTTCGGAAAGTTTCATCAAATTTCATCTTTATTTACACCGCCAAACAACCAAACAATGTGCCCAAAAGGAATCACCACCTTAACCGAATGGCAAATTTTTAATTGTGCAATTGTATATGTTGTAGCAAAGTAGTCCAATTGGCATTGTATTACAATGCCAGGAAAATTTGGCATTGTAGTACAACGTTGGACAACTAGTAGAACGCTCGTTTTACGGCAGCGTTGTACTACTTTTCCAAGTATTTCTGGCATAGTACTACAATGCCAAGACCTCATTGAAAAAGTAGTACAACGCTTGACCGAGAAGAAAGGTCTTACGGTGTCAGCCCACCCTAGTGGTGGAGCGGATCAGCATCTAGCAAGCTGCATGAATAACTCAAAGGCATTTCTGTGCTTCGTGAGCAGTGTTGGCTAACGTATATATAACTACAGCTGCTGCATCAAAGAATCAGATTTCAAAACCGACAGAGTAAGACTTGTTCAGCACTTTTCAGTGCTTTAACGACAGCACCTCGGGAAGGTTCTCTGTCACCGCTGTCATTGTTTCTTTTTCTTTTACTTTCTTTATTTTAAGAAATCACAACGAATACAACACACATCATTTACAAAACTAACCGCATTAGATACACTACGCAAACCAACAATAAACAATTTGCCATTATGAAACAGCCTTATTGTACCCCCCTTCATTTTCCATACTATGCCGCTATACAGTTCTAATTCCTGGCAAATATCTGAAAAGTTATATTTAAGATTGTTGTAAAGACCCTCCAAATTAATGTCAGATCCAATATGATGAGAAACCACAACATTACAGGTTGTCTGCATCCTAACACTTGAATTTAAAAGCTTTCCCAGTTTCTGCCCACTTCTCAGTCCATCATCTTCTTTTCTGGCTCCATAACTTCCCGAAGAAAATAATAAAATTGTGCAAGGCTCAACAGCTAGGGTGGCTCCACTAAACCGTCCTGGATTGTAGACTGCCCTGGGACTTTAGTTAAATCTACTCTGGAATTCAGCTTTCCTTTCTGTACAATGTTAACAATCTTCATAGCTTCTGCACGTACAACACTGAGTTGAAGGACAGTATTTATAGACTCTCAAATTATCGACAAAGCTTTTCACAATTGAGTCGTTCTTCTCTCCACGCTTCCTTAAACGGTCTATGATGCCCTCGAAAGTTCATCCCCACAGCCTTTTATGTAAAAAGTAAATGCAGTACTCCCCACAAACGTTAGTATCAAAGTCTTGCAAACAAAACTGGTTAGTTTTGTGAATGATATACTTTTCTTGGCAAGCCTCAATTGGCTCCAGGCCATAACTGTCAAAGTATTCTGTATATTTGTCAAAATACATTGCAATCCAATGTTGGCCGGGCGCCACGGCAGGATCAGTATTTAGAACCAGACATGCCGGCCTCTGCCGGATTTCTGGCAATTGATCGCACGGAAATATTCCCAGGAAAAATCTGTCAACGCACAAATCTCTTTGAAATGTTTCTGCAATTTCCAGACTGTTCATAATGTCTGATTTGACAGGCTGTACTGTTCTTCATTCATTAACTTACAGGGAGTATTCGAAGAATGGGTTCCTGTTTTGATCGATAGAAATTAAATTATCAAATTCGCCATAGATAATTATTTCTACTCCCTGTGCGTTTGCGCTTAGCGGCTCCTTCAATTGCATGTACAGAGATAGATCTCCTTCTTTTATTAGTTCCATGGCTCCTCCATCAATACTATCTGCTGTTAAGTTAAAGACAAAAATTGTGTATCCGTAGGAGAGATCTATTCCTTTGTCACTGTTGACTGCGCTAATACCCTCAAATAGGTACATATATGGGACGCTGTACTGGAAGGCGTCCCAATCTATTTTCATCGGATGCTTAGGAATATATTCATCTCCGCATTTTGAGCGACAGCTCACTTATTTTGCCGGTTTCAAACTGCAAAGGGTTCTTGGTAAAAGAACCATTGAAAGCTTCAGAGTCTACTAGCACAATAACCACTCGTCTGGGTAGTTGACCAGAAAAGATTGAATTCTCCACAACTGTCTGAGACTTTGGTGCCACATGCATAGTCACCATTTTAACTCTTCTAATAGGATATTTTGCTGCCTTGTTGCTGCGTAAAACATTTTCAATTGCCAAACTAAGGGATTCTTGCGGCTTCACCTTCCAAACATACCATCTGAGATCTTCGACTTTTACTTTGTAGGCTGTTCCATCACTCATCAGGGTAAATTTGTCTGAATTTCTGTGTAATTCTATTGAGAATTCGGTATCACTTAGCATACACCTATCTTTCTTAAACAGGTCACAATGCAATGGAGCAAGCAGTTCCACCCCTTTATTCGTCATGAATGGCTTTCCCCGCCATTTCATTGTGCCTGTTGACATATCATTAAAATTTCCTACAGCATCCTTGTAGAACATAGCCAGTTGCTGATGAGTAGTCTTGGCATCCCAACATAGGTTAACGCGGGGGGGTCTGGGGGGGTCCAAGCCCCCCCCAACCCGGACAAGGTACAAGCCCTATCGCCGTCGGGGACAAGGGGTAACGACAAAATGGCCAAGGGGTAACCAAAAATAGCCGGAAAAAATTCGTTTTTACTGGAAAATTTCAAAACATTTCCGGCTTCGCCGGAATTTTTTAGCTAAAATGTTTAATTTATGAGGAAAATCGGGCAAAATTTTGAAACTTTTTCTAAAAATTGAAGATTTTTTGCAAATTTTGATAAAAAATTTCAAATTTTAGTAAAATTAGCGTTAATTTTTTTGAAAAATTTTACAAATTTATTTTTGAGGTACAAGCCCCCCGAAAATTTTTGTTCAAGGTACAAGCCCCCTCAAAATTTTTTGGGGACAAGCCCCCCCCAGGACCCGACTCTATGTAATGTATGATCCCAACCGTAGCTTAGCAATACTTCCAAGTACGCCTTATAAGCGTACAAGGGCCCACTGTTTTCAATCTCTTTGTCGCTAAGTTTGACAATGACTCTCTCAAATAAGGTGGACCCAATCAAATTAATAGGAGCTACTATAGCTTTGCTCGTGTCCGCTGCACCACTTGCCAATGTAGGGTATTCCAGGTCCTTTCCATCTGCTGTGACAATTTTGATTTTCAAATAAAGATAATTTTTATTCAAATCGAGCATAAACGAATCCTTTAGAACATGTATTCTGTATCCATTGTCTGTTACTGGATTCTGAGGATAGTATTCTGCCCAGTAGCCTTTTTCTACAGCAACTTGAGTAGGTGGAAGGGAGAATAGATCCAGCTCGCCTTCGCCCTCTTGCTGTAAGTCCTCACCAACCTTGCTCAGTGTGCGTCCCAACGCTTGCCGGCTACGCTTCTTCAAGGAGCTTTTTATGTCCTTTTGTTCATTAAGATAGTCTCTTGCAACTTCGCTTCCTGTTCTAAGGGCTTCCCTACCAACATGAACACTACTTTTCTTACAGTGGGCCAGACTGCCCGAAACAGACCCTTAACTTCCAATTCCATACCCTCTTTGATAAGGTTGACCGGAATAAGTGGGAAGTGCGCCTCCTGTTTGAAGCCTTTGCAAGTCTTTATACTTTCTGGATAGTAGGGGGTCCTCATTGTCTTGGCCTTCTAAAGTGTAGCTTAACAAACACTTTTCCAAACGCAAATTTAACTGGCTTGCCACTGTCGTCGTTTATATTAATTTCAATTGTAGAAAATTCCTTCTTCAAAACAGGCACATAGTGAGGATTGTGGTATTCTTTGCTTATACTATCTCCATGCTGGCCTTCAACATTAATTACTCTGATCAATGGAGCCAGTGCATTACCAACTACTTGAGGGGCTACCACGTCGCAGTAAACGTATAAGGAATAGAAACCCCCTTTCATATCAGGCTCCTTTTCGGCTACAAACTCCAATAAGTTATAGGCTGTAGCACTGTCTGGTGCTATTTGTTTGCCTTCCAAAGACACAATTTTGTCAACAGACCGCGTTGTTCTGTGATTTGTCCAATTGAATCCAAGCATATGATACAGATCATCGCTCAGTCTTAGATAGTAGACAAATCTAACCTTTTTTGCTGGCACAGTGTATACAACTCTGTGTCTGTATCCATCAAATCTAAAGTGTATTGGCACTGCCTCCTGGGTGCTACGATGGCGCATATTGAGAATAGTAAAATTGATGGCCTGGCAAAGGTCATCGACTGCTTCGTAGTGCCTTTTTGGCAGTTGCTTGACCACCAGACGATGGTTAGGAAACGTAATAGAAATTGTGGTGTCTTTTTCAATAAAGTTTCCCCATGTTACAGGATACATCATTTCGACTAGGGCCACTTCCCAATCGCCTTCTAGATCTATTCGATGAGGTAGTCTTACTTCATAATGAGCCAGAGTATTACTATCCAAGTCACCGGTATTGCAAGGCAGTTGCAGGTAGGAATCCGTCGCCATCGCTAATCCAGCTGTTAAACTTTTCAGGATATCCAGACCACTTCACCAAATACTCAAGTTTACCTCGGCGCCGACGCCTTTTTATGATTTTTTCAATCCAATAACTATCTGGTTCGGTGACAGGCTGCAGCTCAGGCTCATAGAAACCTCCTTGCACCGGTTCGTTCTGCAAATCCACAAGTTGATACATTGGAGGACAGCTGTCGGTTGTTACTCTTACAATTTTGAACAGCTCTTCAGACCAATTAGGAAGGTAACCTTTATCAAAAGTTTCCTTAGCTATACTGATCCGAACAATGTCGCCAACCTGCAAGTTTGCTCTCGCAAATGGATGCCGCTGACGCTCATACAGCTTTTGGTAAACCCTATAATGATTAGGGGGGGTAGAAGCGTCAGATGGAGTCATACCAATACTTGTATGTTTTGTGTTGTTGTACGCATCAACAAACTGCTGTAAATCATCAATGTATCGATAGCTTCTAGTTTTAGTGAAATGTTTCCACAGCTTGGTCTTCAGGGTTCTATTGAACCTTTCCACAATGCTCCACTTGATATCAGGATTGTCGCATGTATAAAAGTGTATATCCCGGTTGTGAAGAAGCTTCTGAAATTGTTGATTTAAAAATTCTTTGCCTCTATCCGATTGCAACTTTGCTGGTATTCGTGACGACTGTAGTACAGACTCAAATGCTGCTGTAACCTCGCTTGCAAACTTAGACTTGACAGGGACAGCCCAAGCATATTTTGAAAACACATCTATACAAGTTAGCAGAAACTTGTTTCCATCATTTACATTTGCAACTCTTGACATATCTGCTAAATCAATTTGCCATAACATATAAACGCCAGTGACAAAATACCTCCTTCTGGTATACTTACGGCGAATAGGTTTATGTAGAGTGTAAGTATATTGTTTCTTGAGCCAATCTTTAACTGCTGACAATGTCAATTCTGTAGCAAATCCTGAAGCCTTGACATAGTTGTACAGTTTCCGAGGACCAGAATATGCAAGCGGGACTAGAGGGGGTATAGTAGTAGTATGCTAAAGTGTCTTCCATTTCAGTTTCCGCAGAGCTAAACCAGTTCCTGCTTGAACTTGTTGTTGTGTATGATAATTGATATAGTTCCATCTACTTGGGTTGGTAATAAATTCTCGAGGAACGTTGCTATCATGCAATGCTGTTTCCATAAGTTCCCATCCTGCAACTGGGCTTTTCTTTGGTCTGTGCCGAACAAAGTCGTGAACAAGGTCAAGTATTCGCGATCCATGTGCCACGGTGCCTTTATATGATATTTCTCCCTTTTCATTGATCTTTAAATCCGGAATGCTTCTCAAATGCTCAATTAATTTATCTCCAACCTTTCGCAATTTCTTTGGTAATGTAGCAACAATAGGATCAATTTTTAGAAAGTCTTCTTCACAGGTTCACTGGCTTGACTTTGTTTAACAAGAATCTTCACTTTTT
Organism: Trissonchulus latispiculum; assembly: GCA_030248195.1. Classification (NCBI taxonomy): domain Eukaryota; kingdom Metazoa; phylum Nematoda; class Enoplea; order Enoplida; family Ironidae; genus Trissonchulus; species Trissonchulus latispiculum. The sequence goes on from JASAND010012258.1 coordinate 71,190, forward strand.
GTATATTTCGCTCAAAGTATTCTGGTCGCACAAGGATAGAATACTCCATTATCTTTTCATAACTAGATCGGTAACTAACCCCCCAACAATTCCTAGTAAAGGAGCAAGTAATGTAGGAAGGAATCCTCCGTGTTGTACAATTAATAGCTTCTTTGACGGCACCGATTTGTGCTTATTACAAAGGTGACGCAATAGTTTCTTGTGCCGCTTCAGCCTCCATAAATCTTTTTCAGGAAGTAGAACGTTACCAGACAACACATTTTCTACACAGTCACAAATAGTTTTTATTAATTCTGAATTTCCATTTTCAATAATACCTCGCCGTTGCTTAGCGTTGCATGTGCAGAGCACTTTGAGGTAATCGACATGCTTTTCAAAAGGTTTAGCCTTTGCTTAGTGATTAAAACAAAATACAGCAAGTAATGTTTCGAATCCTTCTTATGTCTTTTTCTTCAATTTAGACACCATTTGGTTCGTCCGGAAATATTGTTGATCTCAGTCGAATGTCATCTGGTGTGTTTTGATCCAAGTCAATGAGCAAATACACGTGAGGTTTCTATGTTGCGTGGTTAAACGCTTGCATGAATCCCTCTACTTTACCGGGAAACATCTGCTTTGCCAGATTCAGAGGTGTGAGTTTGTCAGCTGGATTTTTCATCAAGACTATGTATTGGGCGTTGATTCGACTAGTACGTCGCTTATAAAAAATATGTCTTGAGTTATGTGAATTACGCTACACGACCAGTGATGGCACCCACGAGTAAATAACTCAATCAACCTAGAATCTTTCTGGACTCCGACATTAAATCATCTATAACTACCAGAGTAGGCCGGCCTGTTTTCAACTCTTCCAGTTCTCGAATTCCCTTGTGAAATTCAACCTCAGTTAAATCATCATATGTTTCGTGCCATTCACAGTAACACCAGAGAATGCGCTGTGGACTTGGAACCACCGTTTGATTTGAGAAATAAATTAGTTTTGACACAACGTTGGTTTTCCCAGCCTTAGTAGGTGCGGCTACTATACAGGTGAATGGGTGTTGAAATTTCAGAAAGGGAGTAGAGATCACGTTTTTGGCCATTACACTTAGACTGAATAGATAGAAACTAAGACAACAACTCACTTTCTTTTATTAATATAGCAATTATATTGCGAACAAGACTCTGTCATTAAGGATCATCAGTTTACATTGGTTCACTTTTAATTTCTGATCTCAGTTTCATAAGTATTAACCCCAGTTTGTTCTTTCCAAGTTAAGTAGTTTTTTCACTCAGGCTAGGATCACTAATATTCATGCCAATTGCCCAGAAAACATCTGATTTGCCTGCTTCAGCCAAGATGTCATCGCCCGTATTAATCAAAACAGTTTCAATCTCCGGGTGTTGCCGCAGCTTTTCTTTCGTAATGAATTCCATCACGCTACAGGCAACATTATTCCATATATCTTCGTTGTAATTTTCAATTGATTTCCAAGTTGTTCGGCAGAGGAAGGGGACCAAGTATTCAGGACGTTCCAGTGAGCCTTCCAATCTAAGAAATATCGCGCCTTCTCGGCTTGGTAATATTGCTCGGCAGAACGATATACAACTCCACCAATGGTAACTGGAGACATATAGAAGCTGCTAAAGGAATGCCATTCAGAATAGAAAATCAATGCAAATGACGCATCAGAAATTTTAATACGCACACTACTAGTCTGCGTGAGCGCATCATCCACCATTATTTGATTATGAAGATTCTTATTTGGGGGATGAGAATGGACTTCTTTGTTGTGTTTTCTCGAAGATCGGAGAGTTTAAATGTCTGGCCGCAACAAGTTCTAGCTTAGCGATTAGCGTGAACCGTGCGAATGTGCCGCCGTCTCTCTGCAATGATAGTAAAGGTTTTTCACAATGAGTACACTTAAAAGGCATTGTAACACAGCCGCTATCTTCGGAAAATTAAACAGAGTGACACACTTTCATAATGTTGCTCTTTATATAATTAATGATTACGTAATCACGCAATCATCAAGCCAAGAACAAACACACAGAAGTAAGAAAAACATTTAGTGTTAGAGTTTTAGCAAATCAGTAAGAGTAATATAAATTGGCCCTATACGGGCGAACATTATTTCACGTTCCGATACTAGACAAACTTGGACGAACTTGGACGTCATGATAGCGGGCTATTAGCGGGCACAACGGATCACCGGTTTCTTGAACTGGACACTGTTTTCTATTAAAACACATCCAAAGGAAGTTTTGAATCCTCTGAAATTGTTTTAGTGGATAGACCCGCCGTAGCATATTTTGCCGAATACCAATAAAGCCACTAGGCAGCAACTCTACAACTATTGGGTAAAAGGCGTTATCCTGCTGACTATTGATAGTAGTTTGATTTGATGAAACTTTGTTTATTCTTTGCAAGGTAGCCATATAGAAGATAAAGGCCCCGCAAAGGGTAGCAAGCGCTATCAGGATCAAGCAAGTAACACTAAAGAAAGTTATTTTCTTCATTTTCCTTATGGTAAATATTGTCAGTTTATATAAATTTTAATTAGCTAACGGTTAGTTGAATAGTGGCCACCGTGTTCAGATTAAGCTGGCAAACATGAATATTAGTTTCAGTAAAATACACTTGACAAATATTTGCTTTTATTAACATTCTAATGCAATTAACATGCCACATACAAGCACTAAACCGGAAACCAGTCCTGACAGAGTACGCACAATATCCACTGCAAAGTGCGGGGCTGAAGTCTACAAACATCAGAAAGTAACAATTGTCACCCTCGTCACATAATACCGGCTTCACCCCATGATGTTTCTTTGCAGTGGTAGGCTTTCACTGTTTCTCAAAAACGGAAAGCTAATACGCAAGCATCAGCATCCGTGAAAGGGCGCGTCAAATACTGCATTAGCTTTGTTTGTGACAAACAGTGGAAACCTAAATCTTTACCTCGTTTTAATACCCATACGGAAGTGTGCTGAAGTCAGCAAGCAGCCGCCTTTTGTCATAGACCCGCCTGTATACCTTTCGGAACGGTTGTGAGTTAATAGTCGTATCTTGTTTCGCTGAATGCGGTTCTCGTGAACATGGCATTCAGTTAAGTTGCCGGAAAGTAACTTTTTCATTGTGTCCGGATTGACTTTCTGTCGATTTCGCGCCGAGAGATGAATTCCTTAAACCTTCCATTCAAACTCCTCATCACCATTTGCCTTTCGCACCGTGTAGCCATAGTTTTTGGGTCCCAGGCTCCAAAACTCAGTGATCTAAGCACTGGAACCATAGGCATCCAGTACCTCATCCTTCATTTCTCCTAGACCATCGCCCAACTGTGGTTCTTGGTTCTCCTCTCCCTTCTTTGACACATAAATTACTGAGTCTGTATCAAAGTAGAGAACCTTATCCACTAGCTGCTCGAGGGTAGGAATAGAGCTTAAGACGGACGTGGCAAGTGGTGAATGCAGCAATTGCAACATTCGCCTTGGCATCTGTTGGTGCGAAATCCGCTTTATAGCGAAAGCGTACTTGCACCATGCTTCCATTTGCAAGGAAATTGAAATCGGTCACCTCCAGGCGAGCATCTGTGAGGAAAGAGACGAATTCAGCATAGTTAGTAGCATACTCAGTCTGAATAACATCGGTGCGTTTGCCAAAGTAGCCCCAAAATGAATTGAGCATAACTTTGGCCACCGCTCGCTTGCCGGGATTCACGGCATTGTTTTCAGGCCGATGCTGAATTCCTTCCTTTTGCTCATATTCTTGCAGATAGGAGTGGCGCTCGTCCTCAGTTTGGCAATGAGCAGGCCAGCCACTGGCTTCCTGCTTCCGTTTCAGAAAAGCCTTGATATAATCTTTGAATAGGCTGTTACTTTGCTCAGCCCAATGCCAAACTTCCTGGATGCTCACCAAATGATATCCCATTTGCAAGGCTTTGTGCAATTCGGGGGTGCACCAAGTATCTGACAACGTACGCTCATTTTCAGAATGCTCACAGGCAGTTTCCTGGTTCTGTTCGTCTGCACAAGTTCTGTACAGAGGAAACAAAAGTTTGCCACCACCCCCTTTGAATGGGAGAACGGGTAGGTAAAGGCCACGAGGAGGAAGGATTTCACATTTCACAAAACCAAAGTAACTGGTCAATGGACCAAAATTTTCAGTTATAATTTGAGGATGTCCAACTGGGAAACTGCATGTGGCATTCACTCAAGGATACAAAAAAGTAATGTCAATGTACTTGATACGTTCCTCCGGACCGCAAGAATGGTAGAGCTTAACCGCATTTACTCGGCCTCCAGTAAATGCATTGCGCGGCCGTAACGGCTCCACCAACTCTAATTCCTTGCTGGCCCGTAGCACAAAGTCCTTAAACCTGCAGTCGGTCCGCTTACGATGCTCATATTCGCACTGCCAAATTTCCACAACTTGGAAATTTTGCTCTTGGAGATGTTGGCATCGTTGGAGTGTACACGGAAACTTAGCAGAAAGATCCAAGTAGATGCCACTGTCGAGGTGCTTGTTTTTGGCCCATAAGCATGTGTGCCCATGAAAGAAACAAGCATAGAATTCATAAATGGTTGCATTATCTTCACAAAAACCATCGACATTGTAGCTGCCTACACGGACCTCTCCACCATTGAGAGCATGACGAATTTGATAGCCAGTTTCTGTACTCTCCCAACGCAGCCAAGCAATTGCCGATTTGCTGAATGGTTTACTCGGCCGGTCGTACCCTTGTGGAGGAATTACTGCTATCGTTTCAGGCTTAAGATAATTCCGCCGGAACACCCTATTGCAGGCCGAAGCTATTGTAATAGTGTGTTCAAAGGGGTCTACACCGTCCGTCGCCGCCATGAAATCCATGCGAAACGCCATGCAGGCTCGCCTGAGAATGTCGACATTGTTTACGCAATACTCCAGCATTTCTTTTTGCATATTGCAGTTGGGAATCCGAAGCATATTGTTCGGATTCCTTTGCACGCCATTGCACAATATCTTCATACTCTTTGAGCTTGGGTGACTGAGCATCAAAGTAGCACAAGTCAGATAGTGGTCCAATATACGACTGATTCTTTGGAGTGTTGAAAAGATATGGAAAATGCCCATTTTTCATTTCCCCGAAGCCAAAAGTTTTAGGTAAATTAGAAAGAGGCATACCAAAAAAGTTGAATGAATCTATAAATTTGATTTGCGGCCCTCTAACTTGAAGGGATAAGATGCGGCCTCCCCGGAAAATTACGTCAGGCCTGATAGCATTTTCGTGTAAGTAATTTAACATGAAGTAGCCATCATACCCTCCGTAGTTGTGAGCAACGAACGTTCCTGGGTTTGCGGGCTGGAAAAAACCCACTTGCAAAAGTCCTCAGTCGTAGTTGGACCTTTGAAGATTCACTGCTTGCCGTCTTCTGCCTGACAAACACAGAAGTTTGTTGGTGCTTACCATCTGGAAGAATCATGCACTCAAAATCAAAGAAAAATTATTTAGGCGCCCGCTCTGCGGCTGCCTGTGCCCCTGTTACTTCCGGACGGAAGTTCGTCAGGCAGGAGCTCTCCTGTAAGCAGTCGATCTTCCTTTTCTACCTGCTCGGCATACGCTGCTGCCCGTGCTTCAGCTTCTGCACAGCCAGGAAGGTATGAGATGTCTTCGCCTTCGCAGAGAAGGTCGTCAAGATCATCGTCACCACAGCCGGATTGCTCTTGTGTATCCGGTATGTGTATTGGCTGAATATAGCAGAAATGTCCTGGTAGCTGAAAGCTACGGCAAATATCACAATAGCTAAAGCCACAGTGATGCTTTGACTGCTCCAGCTGAGACACTGGAATGACGCGAGCACAGTGGTAGCAACGTTTCATGGTTTTACAAATTTCTTGCAAATGATTAGCGTAGCACTTTGATGAATTTTGCCAACACCGATTACATTGTTGCACAGTAATTATAGCTCTCGCAGTCCTCGGACAGGTTCTTGCAGAAGGAGTAGCGGCATAGAGGGCATCCAGCAAGACACTTGTGAACAGACTTAGATCTGTCGAAACCTTGCTTACACTTAGGGCAGAACCCGTTTCGGATTTAAAAATGCGGCCATTTTTATGATCACATCGTGGTACCCGTTGTATGTAAGCAAATTTATTTGCATATTTTGATAACGACCTGAGAACATATTTTGGCCGAATTTTTCTATGCTCCAGATATTGATCTGGTATTTACTGAGAGCTTGCTCTATACGCTTGATTTCCTCTATGCCGCAGCTGGTATTTAAAGGAATACCGCAAGCTTGACACAAATTCAGCACCCGCCGAATCCACTCTGGTGGATCGGCTTGATCCATTCTAGTGATATTATTCAATGAGCGATCTTGGCGGCGCTTTCCAAGCTTAATCTGCGCCATTCCTTCTGCTTTTGCAATACAGTGGTCTGCAAGTGCTTTTGCGATGACCACAGCGTGTCCTAGGCAATTATTTTCTACATTCACTTGTAGAATACATAGTTTTCTACGAAGCCAATCCGGTAGTTCTACAATACGCCTTGTTAGTAAGTTACCAAGACTTCTCTTGCCACGGCCTGGTGTTGGCATATTAACTAAGGAAATAGTGAGCATTACGCCGCTGTTGAAAGAGAAGTTTTGGTAAGATTGTAGAACGTATGCGATTTCGTCAAGAATGTACTGGCTATTTATTTCACTCACCATACGAACAGGTATTACGACTGGGAAATCAAGTTGGGGTGACTGGAAGGTGCGTACCCTGTCAAGAGACTGCGCTTCACTGGTCACAAATTCCAATACATTGTCCATAACAGAATGCAATGACAGAATAGCGTCATCTAGAGGCAAATTTTCCAACTGAAAAAGGCGAAGGCTATAGTCTCTGGTGATGGTGTGGAAGTCGCTAGATACATTTTCTCCAGTTTGTCGGACAACAAAAAAGTCATCTGAGAGGACAATGTTATTTTCCGGTTTGTCCTCTGGGAGGCCTTGACCTTCCTGCATAATTGTTTCATCTGGGGGAAGTGAAGAGGATGAAGCAACATCTTTAATGTCATCCAAAAGAAAGTCGCCGGCTTCTTCTGGGTGTCGTGCTCTGATATGCGCTGTTAGGTTGGACTTTCTAGAGAAGACTTTCCCGCAACGCAAACATCCCAGATCGCGAATAATTTTGAGGTGGTTTCTAAGAAGGTCTTTCGAAGAAAACACCTCAGCACAGCTTCGGAAGGGGCACCGGCAGATCATCCTAAAGGAAGATAACGTGTTTTTTTAACGGTTAAAAAGGGGTTGAGATTTAGGGCTCATAATTAGATTTTAGTTAATAACCGGCAAAAGTAACATGGACTTGCAAGCAATTATCTAAAAAAACATGCATTTTGTTCCTACATAATTAAAAGAATGATCTATTTTCAAAAACTTGGGGGGCGGGGAGACTTGAAGTATTTTAGCTGAGTTAGCGTTTTTGCGTCATCCTGTTTAAGATGTTTCTGGTGTATGATGCTTCACTTAAATTACATAATCTGAGCTAATAGCCGTTCCACATGGCTGTTCCACATGCTACATTAATTTTTACGCATTAGATGTTATAATTGATCAATAGTGTGCTAGTTTTAGCAAGTTTAACCTTATTGTTTGGCAGCAAATTGCAGTAGACATTTTAGCTGCTTGAGGCAGCAAGAAATTTCACTCTCCAGCGTTATCTTTAGTAATTAGCAGCTTATATAATTTTTGCTGCTTTTTGTCTATAAGTAAGTCTACAATTACGCACTTTTGTTGCCGAAGCAGTCCAGAAGAAGGAGGGGGGAAGTAGAATTTGTGGAATCCAAGCGCGGAGTCCTAAAAAATGCAAGTCACTTTTTACTGTAAAAGTACTAAAAGGATAGAAAAGCCTGTACTGTTAAACTTTCAACTGCTTTTATGGAACTAAAAAGCGGGGCTTTAGCTGAATAAACATGACCATTTGCAAAATAGAAAATATTATTTATTAGGAGACAAATTATTAACTTTAAACGGTGAACAGGTATTTTATTACTTACCGTTTAAGGATCAGTGAGTCAGTTGAAAGACACAACAAAATTATACAATCAAAATATTAAAGCAGCAGAAATATCAAAACTTGAGTAAACAGAATAGCGCTATAATAAGTTACATAGTCGAAGCGGCATCTCGCAGAGAAAGAAGACAGAGAAAGTGAAAGGCAGCAATGCAGAAAGAGTTTATAATGGGGCGTTTAAATTGTTTTTCTACTAAAACTTTTGCTGACGTGTAGAACAGCTGCAAAAGCACCTGCCGCTTTGTTTTTTATCATGACTGTTCTGAAGTTTTCAGCCGGCAACTTTTTAGCAAAATTACGTAATGCTTGTAATCACAGCTGCTGCTCAATGTTCTGACGGGGGAGGAAGTTTATTTATTGCCGGAACTCTGGACGCTTGTTTGATTTTTTGAAGTCTGGAAGCTTGCGTAGTCAGCAAAAGCTGATTACGCAAGCAGCAAATGTGCTGTTTGTTTTGACTTTTTAGATGTTCCGCAATAGTTGTAGAATGGAGGTGTTTGCAGCGTAGTTTTTTGGAGAAAAAGTTGGTTTTAATGATAATGTACATGCTTTCAAAATAAAGCTTATTTAATAATGCTATTTAATCACTACTTCTTAATAATTTACTTAAACTCATACTTTTTATCATAAACTGTATAAGAAAACTTAAGCATAGGGGCGGCGCGGCTGAGGGGTTTGGGGCCGGAAGTTGTGGTGGAGGGTTGTTTTCATGGGCGCTGGAAGCTTGCGTAATCAGCGAAGCTGATTACGCAAGCAGCCAGCTGCTGTTTGTTTTTGCGATTGCGCAATAGTTGTAGCAACCAGACGTCTGGTTTTTTTGGAAATGTTGGTTTTTTATGCGTCTGGCAGGCGGCTGCCAGACTAATGCTGAACATAGGTATCGATTTTAGGGGTGTAGGCACAGGCTATACTACTTATGTCATTCCATACTGTAAAACGAATAATTTTTAATTTATATTTTTTGAATAAAGAATTTTTTGGCAATTATTATTAAAGGTTTTGCAGTATGAAAACACAAAAGTACATATATAATTAATTTGTTAAAATGGTTTCAGTTTCTTTCTGATTGCTATTTGTACGTCCTTATGGAATTTAAAAAATAGAAATTGAGAAAGGTTTAAAATTTTAGTTTTGCGTTTTGTTTTCTGAACGTTTTGAGCGACTAATCAGCATCTCGCTCGAGACAAAGTGAGCAAAATTGGTCAAAAACCAATATGAAAAATATGAAAAAACTGAAGTGAGAACTTTAGGAAAAAGTTTAAGTTTAAGTTAACCACGAAAGGACAGCTAGAACCCTTAATATTTGCTGCACTAAACAGTCAGGGTCAACGTCAGAGTAAGACCTTTCTTCTTGATCAAGCGTTGTACTACTTTTCCAATGAGGTCTTGGCATTGTAGTACTATGCCAGAAATACTTGGAAAAGTAGTACAACGCTGCCGTGAAACGAGCGTTGTACTAGTTGTCCAACGTTGTACTACAATGCCAAATTTTCCTGGCATTGTACTACAATGCCAATTGGACTACTTTGCATACAACATATACATAATACAACCGAAACAAGTTTCAGCATTAAATTAACAAGGCCAACTGACAACAACTACAGGAACAAATTTTCTTTAATTCACTATACAAATGATCCGAAAGGGACAAAGCAATAATTAGCAGGCAATTTCAGCAACAGCCACTGAAATTGAATTGGCGATACTGGAGGCTAGGAATTGTAGAAGTCATTTACCCAGTACGGCTGTACATACCCACTTCCGACCTGATTGTCGTCGGTTTTTGTGCACAGCTCGAGTACAATGCATTTCAAATGCTCAGTTTCTTCTCTGTATCATACAAACATAACCAGAATTAAAGTGTAAGCCAGAGGTCATAAAACACTGGTCACACAATAAGGAAAAAAATTGAATTTCGAAAATAACATATATTTTATCATTCAAACACATGCACTATTTCTCAAAAACACATTGAAATGTCACACAATCTATTTTAACAGATATGCTAATGTTGGGCTAAACCTGGAGCAGATTCAACACAGCTCGATCGGAATTGCTTTAGTACCCTTATTCGAAGCTAACATAAATAACAAATCCCACTTACTTTTCCCAGTTTTGCACAATTGAAAAACATCATCCAACCGCTGACTTCTGTTACATTATATTTGCTATTGGTAGTTACGAAACTACAGTACTTCTTCCCCGGCCTCCTCAGATGAAATAGAATATTGTGCTTAGAAACCTTGTAATACTCATCGGATAAGGAGAAGCTATATCCAAAAACTATTCCATTCTTGAGATCAGACATGGAAAAATCACTGCATCGGTCGAGTGAAACGGTGTCGTCAGGATATTCAGTGTAAACGCAAAATCTATAGAATTTTGATTTGACCGGAACAAATTTAGATTTAGCAGGAAAAAAGTCTGTTATAAGCAGAATCAAAACTACTGAAATCATAATCAGATAATAAAAACTACCAAACTATTATATCATTGCTGGATCAAATCAGCGAAATTTACAAATTTAACAACAATGAAAGCATTCAGGAAAGTGCAATTCTTTAAATGTACTGCAAAGTCACGGGGGTAACGGGTCACGGGGATATCAATAGAAGTTTTTTCAATCTTACACGCACAATAAACATTATGTTCTAGCATTCAAGAACAGTTTCCAAAATGTAACGTGCGTCTCCTTAGCGAACCAACCCTTTGAACTAATGTTGGAAGTGCTTGACGACATGGTTCGACTAAAAATTGGTTCTAAAAAAGAGGTCTGGCGAACAAAGTCTCGAGTTATTAGCTCATTTTGCGCCAGCTGATAGCCCTTTAAGAGTACACCATGATTCAAATTTTTGGAATTCATGAAACTTAAAGAAAAGCGGAAATTTCAATTAGAATTAATAATATTAAATACTAAGGGCCGTATTGGGCTATAGTTTAGCCTGCGCCTTTTCTGAAATTGGTATGCTAAATTTCTGGATTCAATTCATGGTAGCGTTCCAAAGTTGGTCGGGGCTTTCTTAAGGTACTGGTACTTTTCACTCTCACGGCTTCAATCCTCTTTTATGAAACAAGCTGAAACATTCAGAATAACTGATTTTAGTCCCATTCTTTAGGTAAAAAGACAAGAAGGTTTTGGTTTTTGGACTTATTCTAGCAGCAGTCAATACAAACACCGGATTGATTGTTACGGCTACAAAGAGGGCACCAAAATGAACATTTTTGCTTTACAGCGATTGAGCAATTTCTAACGGTTAAGTCAGTAAAAGCCAAAAACTATTTTAGGGATCAAAAATGGCCATTTTAGAAAAAATCAATTTTTTCAAAATTACTGTCACATGTTATTATTTTGTTTTATTAAACATCGATTTCTCAAAAACTTCAGGACGGATTCCAATGATTTTAGGTAGGATGCAAATTCGCACTATTGCGGAGGGACGTTAATCGTTCCAGTCTCGGAAGAAATCAATGCAATGTTGAGAATGTTAGTGTCTCCGGGCATGGACTGGGAATTGTGGACTTTTTTAACCATAAAGAGCCAATGAGCCAAATCCAAAAATATGTCCCCAGTATTAGGCATGGGCACGGGTAGTCGGGTACCCGACGGGTACCCGGGTACAAGAAAATTTTCGGGTACCAGGGTCCTGCTTCGGGTACCCGATATCCAGGTAATACCGGAAAAAAACGGATAAAACCGGATTAAACTGGATCAAGCAAAGAGAAAATTTTTTGGCTCAGAAAATTTTTAACCACTGAAAATTTTTGGCTAAGAAAATTTATTACCACCGACAATTGTTACAGTTTCTTATAAAATTTAATATATATTATAAAAAGATACTAAAACAGAAAAACAAAGTATATACTGGGAAGAGGAATTAGTCCTGGTATTTTTCAAACATTTTGTAATTTTCTATTTTTAGATTTGTTTCTAAAATATTAAATTGACCTTGCTCTAATAATTTTTTCTCTCTTTAAATTCCTGTTAGAGCAATATGCGGAAGTCGATGAAATTCACAAGACACAAACAAAACTGTTCGCATCTAATTAGTGCCTTTTGCAACAGCTATTCTCTAAACTGTAAGTAAAACAATACTAATTACCATTAGATGGTGTCAATGGTGACTGAAATGATCTTGAAAGTTTAGTCATTCTATTTAATGCCACATGGTCAATTCCAACGTTGAAAAAGTTCCTTCACTAATGCCCAACGCTCATTAAGTTTCAATTTTTGTCAACTTTAGCTGTTTCTAAGCTGAATTCTGAACTCAGAAAACGCTCCCAGATTGTTTGAACATTCATTTAACCAAATGTTGAGCATACGAGCTTTTGGATGATTCTTTGGTATGCGCACGCCTTCAGTGACTGAGAAAGTTTATCCAAGTTGAGGGAGTCGGTTACTTTGTCTTTCTTCGGATACAGTACAATCGTAATGACGATAAATGAATTTATTTCAAGGAATATTTAATAAATGTCTTCAAAGTTACTTCAAAAGCAAAAGGTCAGACAGAGGGAAAGGAAATTGGAGCAATTCCTTTCAGGTAAAAATTATAAAATCAATCTAAATAGAAAATGTAAACACTAATCTCAACACAAGTCAATTTATTGAGTGAGTGAGTGTAAAATTTTGCATGTTGTCAGCAAAGTGTAGTGTCCGATCACAAAAAATTCAGTTTTTTACCCAAGACATTTTCTTTTCTTTTTCATTCAGGTTTCATTAAGAAATCACGTAAAAGGAAACGAAAAGAAACTACGTAAAACTTAGTACTTCGTGCAGGATTTGCTTGTTTGCTGCCTTTTGTGTTGTTCTAATTTCCAGAGACAAGCAGTTGAAGTTAGCTAAATTTTTGTCGTGGGAATTTCCTGTTATAATCCAAATACTTTCTAAAATTTGTTAACATTTGTTAAAGGTTAGAGGAAGCGGACTGGGCAACGGTGGCACGAAACTCAGAAAATTTCTGATCTGAGCGCGGATATAAAATAAAAATTAAAAACCAATGTTGTCCGTATCAGAAAATTTCTGATCTGAGCGCGGATATAAAATAAAAATTAAAAACCAATGTTGTCCGTATCAGCATCAGCTTCTGATACCGTGACAATTAATAGCAAGTCGCTATAATTCATTTTAAGTCTTTAAAACTCCTTTCAAATAACTTAGGAATGAAAATCTGTCCAATCTAAGCTCAATATGAATAAGGACGCCTGAAAAAATTTAACTTTCAAAATGGCCAAATCCGAAAAATGGGTTAAGAATTTCTCGGGTACCCGAAAGTGCTCGGGTACCCGGGTAGTGTCGCAATTACCCGACATAGGGCTTCGGGTAGTACCGGGTACCCGGGTCCAAATTTTTGGACCCGTGCCCATGCCTACCCAATATGGCCCAACTGAACTGTCCTACTTGGCCAAGCTCAGGGACATTTTAACTAGTGGCGGATTGAATCCGAACTACCGAAAAAGTCTTTGTAGCTGCTTTTTGAAATGTGAAATGTTCACTGCAAGGTCCTTCATAATAGAGAGAAATTCAGCATTTGCTTATTGCAAAACATTTGGAATTAAGTTCCCTGGAAAGAAACGTTTGGACAAATGTGGTCAGACATAATCGATTATGCGGAAGCCATGGAAGCAGATGCGGATATGTTGGTGCTGCTCTTATTGGTCTGTTCACTGCAAGCGCAAGAGTTCAAGTAGAATTTCGGCAGTAGGTTCTTTTGTTTTCTTGTCTAGTATTTTTCTTGCTCTAATGTATTTTTGCCCTAAATATTCTAGTAACGGAAAAGTCTAAGCAGCCAAATAGTTCGTATATCACGTAACAGCTAATTTGGTTGTTTTGTTATTGTTAGCTGATTAATTTTTCATTTAATTCCAGTTAATAGTTACAGGAGAGGTAAGGCCTTTCAGGTCGTGATTGACTCAAGTTTTTGAGAAGCTGATGAAACGGAAAAGGAACGAGACAAGCTGTCGCAACAACAGGCTGCCAGGGGCAGCTGCAGGAAAGCTTGAAACACTTGGAACACTCAACCATGCAAAGACTTTACTACCTTGATGACACTTCTGAGAGTGTTGCCGCCATTGTTTTAGCTCCGTTTACTGATCAACTGGGTGAAGACTTTTCTGAGTTCTTGACAATGTTTGAATTTGTGACCATAGCCAGTTCATGGAACGACGTTTCGATGGCCAAGATACTGTCTGCCTATTTGCGCGAAAATACCCTGGATGCGTACTAGAGCCAGAGCTCTGACGCAAAACACTGTTGTCCATGTCTTAGAGGTAAGATACTGAGACTTTTGAAGACTGAAGAATTTGTTAAGTTCAGTTGTGCGGAACTGCGCGTAAGGAAGCAGCTCGTTGGAGAGACCGTTTCTGACTTTGCTTTAGCAATTGCTAAGATTGGTTAGGAATGTCTATTCTACCATTGGATTGTCGCAGAAGATACTAATGAAGGATTTCTTTGTCAACGTCTTTGTCAACCCTAAGGTAAACTGCATAGAGTTGGTCCTAATTTTGGATTGAAGAAGCGGTGAAACTAGCAAAGCACCATGAGGCTAATCTATCGGCTCACACTGGTTGCGGCAAATCAGTGCGATAGCACAACTTGTCAGAAATCAGTTGAAATAGAGAAAATGTTTAAAAATTGATTGCGGGCGCAATATACGTCGTGGCTACGAAAACGTTATATCGTTGGATTCAGCTCAGATTAAACCTTAGAATTATACTATGTTTACTCACTTTTACTGGATTCCCGTTGCCGAAATCTGGGGTCAAAAAGTGGTATTTTTCAAAAAAGTTGATTTCAAATTTTAAGAACACATAGATAACATAAAAGCTGACACATAAGCGGACCTGAAAATGCAATTGAAACATTTTTCCATTGCGTGAGTCGCGAGTAATAGCCAGTCAAAGTTGGAAAAGCGGCCAAGATCACAGGTTTTTGAAAATCGGAAAAATTGAATAACTATCGCAATTCTTGACGAAATTAGCTTATGTTTGGGATGCAAAAAATTTGAGTCGTCGGCTAATTTTCACCAAACGGCTAGTTCCTGGCATCTACTGATCTTTTAAAGCTTAAAGTATATATCCGCTTCTTTTGATGAATTTTAGTTTTTTCAAATTCTTTTTCAACCAAACAAATGTTCATGCCATGATGGTTCAGAAAATATATACATTGCTGCAGCAAAATGTACTACTAATTCAGTATAAACAAGAGTACATAATAACAATGTCACACTCTTAGTTATTAGGCTGGGTACATCATCTGCACGAGATATGGTCTACTACTTGCTAGGAAGTGGTAGCGAAATAAGATAAGTTCTGTACCTGTACCCAATGATGATTGTAGATCAACTAGCTACCCGACAAGTAATTGTCGGGGGCGCTGCCACACAATAGATAACACGCCTGGCCGTCAGGGACCAGGCAGGGGAAGCCTCGCCAAACAGATGTAGAGTTGTTTCTCTAACCTACCTAGGCTAACCAGCTAAACCTAACAGAATAAATGATTTAATAGACAATGCGTACATACGTGGGCGTAAGCCCTGACAGACAGTCAAACTCAGTTATACAATACATAACACCAAACACACATACTACTTACCAGTACAGTTACCCACTAGGGGGAGAGTAGCTGGAACCGGAGGGAACCCAAAGAAACAGGGAGTGGTGTAATAAGGGCAAACCCAGAGAGCTCTGAGAGAACACCGGGCTGTAGATAGAAAAGTAGAATACTGATGTGTTTTAGAAATTTGAGAGGAGACCCCTAAGTAGGCAGGGCTTAATGAAACATACAGCGCCGCCAACACACGAGCCAGCGAATGGCTGACAAAAACCTAATGACAATAGCAATTAATACAGGCAGGTAGTAGCCAAAGTAAACAGAGATCATCGGAAGTAAATACACACACGACAACAACGTGGGGAAATTTGCATATTTCACCCCTTACACTACAGTTCTTAGGCTTTTTGTGCTAATAATGAATTCATTCTCACTAAAACGAATCTAGATAATGACATCTGGTCATAAGGATTTTGCGTAAACTTAGATGTCATGTGCACGCATGGGCAATGCCTGCACAACTACTGCACATCCGCAGGCTAGAGAAAATTTACCCCCGCGCAGTGCGCACCAAAAGAACCTAAGTGAATCCTACCGAACCGAGTTAAACCGCCGATGAAGAGCAGAGACTCAGATATAAAATTCCTACCTCAAATTTGCTAAAATGTACACGCTTAAAATATCTAACTACTTACCCAAATAATCTTAGAAAAACCTACTTACCGAATATACAAGTCTAATACAAAAACCTAACTAAGATGACGCCCTAAAATAGTCCAAAAAGAGACCACATTTACTAAACAAATTGTGCTTGACAATGGGGGTGACCCCCGAAATTAGCCTACAAAATGGAGTAGACCAATACAGAACAGAAATAAACTAACTAAATTTTACTGAAGTTTTCAATATAAAATAGAGTCAGACAATAAAAGAATTTTTACAAGACAAAACCAACACAAGCCTAATAAATTGAACCTAAGCTAATCAGATTAATTTTGAAAGCTTCATAGAAATAATAAGAAGAGAATAAAAAGGGAAACTTTCGTAAGAAAAGAGAGAAGAAACTTTTGACTTAGTAAATTATGAACTATTAACCAGAGTATAGCTCTACAGGGTCACCCTGGAGCAACAGAAAGTCTAAAGCGGTCCCCACTTTAGACTGTTAGCCCAAGAAATAAGCACAGCTAATATTTTTTTGAGATGACACAGCTAATATAGGGCGTATATAGAGAAAGCAAGGGAAAGGCACGACCAACCCAGACAAGAACAAAACACAAGACTGACTGTAGACAGGCATAGGGAGACTAAACTAGTTTTGAGAAACGCTGGAAGAATTTGATTGGTTAATTTTGAGACCCCCATAGAAAGCGAGAAGCTGGGAGAGACTCTCAGCGAAAATAGACAAGTACACAGCGCCACCTAGTGACTAGGCTGGCTGATATACATATACGTATTTATACATATACATATACATAAACACATTAACAATTTGAAACAAAACTTTTAAGATATTTTCAAAATAAATTTCAAGCATTATAATTCACTCCATACACTCATAAAATAACCTTTCAATTACAATTTTACTACAAACAGTATCAGCCAACACATTTATTAAATATTTAGACGTCACTGACGTCACGTCGCCTCATTACACTATCAACGTAGACACAAAAGGACAGAGACTTAGAGACAAGAATATAAAGACAGAGACTCAAAGACAAGTATAAACCGGGCTTTAGGAAAGGGGTACCGGAGTTGTTTGATAACGAATTAATTTCAAGAATAGCGGACGTTTAATGTGCTGGTATCCTTTTGTGCAGTGCTTTTATTGTGATTTTTCGAAACGCTATAACTTTCGCAATTATTGGAGATGGAAAGAGCTTTATACATCGTTTTAAAGCTTATATAATCATTCACAGAAGCTTACGAAACTAGCAAAATTAGCAAAAAATAGCAAACTTTGCTGACATGCTGCCATCTGACAGGCTGAATATAGCCCAAAAGCTTTGAACATCGATTTCTCAAAACTAAAGAATCGACCAAAATTTATTCTTGTGCCATGATATGAAGGACATGTGGGCCGAGGGATATTTTTTGGATTTGACTCAACAAGCTTGAATACTCCAGGAAATCCGGTAAATGTGCGATGGAAAGAAAATTTCGCAGATTTGTATTCAGTTCTCTCGCAATTGGAGACGTTTTAGTTCAAACTGAGAAAAAAGTCCCTCCGCAATAGTGCGAATTTTCATTCTGCCAAAACTTACGGGAGTCCATTGGGTAGTTTTTGAGAAATCGATGTTCAAAACAAAATAATTGCAGTTTTGCTAAAATGGTTTTTCTGCGAATTTTCTATTTTAAATCAACGAACTCCAGCCAATAGGCATTGATAAAATGTGCAATTGGATGATGAATCGATTGAGTATAAATAAGCCAAAATTGTCTGTAAGATTTGGCAGTAATTTTCAAAAACTGATTTCTTTTGGCCAGTGTTTGACCCCAAAAATAGTTTTTGGCTTATACCGCCTTAATCACTAGAGATAGCTCAAAGGTTGTAAAATCAAAAATGTACAGCTGCTGCCCTCTTTCAAGCCATAACAACCAATCCGGTCTGTCGACTACGTACCCTGAGAATAATGGCCAAAACCAAACCTTTCTAATCTTTGCACCTAAAAATGTGGGAGTGGTCCCAGTTAGAGCACCAAAATAACATGTCTGGAAAGTTTCATCCACTTTCATAAAGAATTCTAGCTTGTAGGATCAAATTTACACAAAAGGATACAACCACCTTAACCACCAACAAAATAAACAAACAGCATTAGTTTTAATGATTAGTAATTTCTAAAACATGATTGAGGTTTGCTAAACTTGTGTGTCTGTCATCTGGCTTTAATCTAAGACGCCTGACAAAGCTTTGTGCACAACAAGCTGTACTACCCCAGAAAGTCGTGAATATGCTTTTAGTCTGAAGTTGCATAGATTGAACGGAGCAAATGTTTGGAAAAAAGTTAAGACCCCCAAGAATCCCTAGAACCCTCCAAAAATTAAAGCTTCTTAGTTACGGATCAAATCTCTCAGAAAAACTAACCCAAAGCCAACTAACCCTCGTACCTGCATAAAAACAAACGCTTCAAGCTAAACAGATAGTAGATGGGACCCCGGTAAAATGCTAGTTCTCTTGACATCCGTTTGAAAGTGGATTTCGCTCAACTCGTGCATGCAATTAAAAAGTGGATTTATACAGGGACTGTTAATTTACACATTCTTGAGACCATAGCTATTTTTCAGGGTATGGCGTTTTGTCTTTCTATTGGAGAGAAACGTCCAACCTATTAGATTCGATTTTGACGCAAATTAGACAAAAATTACATTTTATGAAAGTGTTTGATTATTCGTTAAACAACTCCAGAAACTGGTAGCTTTTCTTTAGCTTTCCCAAACTTCGATAAATCCATGCTCAAAAATTCCTTTCCTGTTATAGCAGATCCAAGTCGACCAGTTACATTGAGACAGATGAGTACACTCTGATCAGTTGTAACAAGCACCTTCTAAGCTGTAAAATGATATAAAAATTGTCATTGAACCCCACGAAATGAGTAAATTGCATTTTTCATGCTGCAGATATCAGAACCAACACAAGCACTAGACGTTGATTTATGTTTTCAGAGTTTTTATCATCTCCTATTTTGTTGATTTCCGCACATTTTGTATTCGACATACCTAATATATTTTACCGAGTTTAAAGACTTTATCGGATCTCCTATCGTTGGAGCATATATAATTTAAAACACCGTGGGTACTACTTGTTGCATTACTGCGGGCATGCTTGATAATAGTAAAGCGACTCGGGATTCGGTTATTACAATTCGTGCCCGTTTCCAACTGTGGGCGGAAATATGCTGAACGCTAAAAGCTGCTGAACCGATAGTATTGTCCTAGGGACCAATGTTCTTTAATGGTTCCCTTGGTTAGTTTTGGTATCAATAATTTCTGATAAAGATTAAACTGGTAAATAAATTTCAAATTATCTGTGACCAATTTTGTTTTCTTTGAATTTTTATGACGTTAAAGATACATTAATAGGAGTAGTAACTTTAAGCACTTCAAAACATTTACTCAAAACCAGTCTTCACCCAAAAGCTTATATTCATGCATGTACTAATTTTTACACAGATGGTTATGTTTGTTGTACAAAGACCAATTATCTACATAGTTCTTCTTCGTTTAACTGTCGGACGTGTTCGTCCTATCGCAGTTCGACTTGGAAGTTGTGGGCTCTTCTTGGGAACGGTCGTTATCTTTGTTGTCTTTCTATGCCTGGTAAACAGACAAATCAGAACAACGGCAACAATTATTCCCAAAACAGCAATTATCGCTGCTACAACGATCAAGCCAACCTGCCATTCCTTAAACCTTGCTTTTGCAGTTTGTGGATGTGTTTCTAAAACGTTTAAACAGGCACAGAAACCTTTAATTCTATATAAAATGCATTGTATTTAAATAATTTGATATAAAAGTAAAACACTTCGTTATTAATCCTGAGATTCCCGACCGATATTTTTCTAAGTAATTTAAGCTTTGTCACCTGCAAGCCCCGGGCCAGCTGAATCTTCTTTTTCCGCTGAAACATGATTGTTTACTGTTTTGCTCGTAGTTGAGACAGTAACAGCGGGAGCAGAAGTAGTAGCAGCACTGCTGCTAGTACTAATTACATTAGGACAATTGATAGAAACCAAGGAGGCTGTGTGAATTATCATGGTCAAATAATACTCCCCACAATCTCTTCCTTGTCCAACATAAACCGTTTCCCCTTTTCTAAAATATGGCGTATCCGCACTACTGGAGTAGAATTGACGAGCATTATCCCTTGGCGTAATGATAATTTCCTTTTGTCCATTAAATGGAACCTCGTCCAATGTCGTCTCAGCTACGGTTAAAGCGCACTTATTCTAAACAAACAAGTTATCCCATAAAAAGGGAATGATACCGCCGTAGTGCTTGAAGTTAATTTGCTTTATTTTCGTTTTGTTCTTCAACGTGCGTACTTATTGTTTTACTGTGAGCTTAACATCTGAGTGGTTTCAACTTCCCAACATTTGCGGTTTCTGAATCAAAATAATGACAGTTCGGCTGTCCGGACATGTTATATTGCATGCAGCAGTTTTTATTGCATTTATTGTCAAAATTTTAAAAAGAAAAATTCAGTTTGAAGTCAATTTCGACCTGTGTCCGGAACAGTGCAAAGCGAACACTCTTACCACTGCATCACCTTGACTTTTTAGAATAATTCGCTGGAGAGGAAAATTATGATTTGTCTGTGTAATTTAGTTTTAAGGCCGGTTCACAGGCTCAGTCGTATGTCGCGTGTCGCGTGTCGCAGAGTGGCATGTCGCGTGTCGCTTGTCGTGACAGTAGTCACAGGTTCATAGCTTGTTGCAACAAAAGTGTCGTGCGACAAATTGTCGCGTGTCGTAAGGAGTTTAAAATATTTTAACTTTTGTCGCGTGTACGCGTGTCTCTAGCCGTAGGCTTTGGCAAGTGTTGCACTGAAATTTCCTGCGACAGGACATCAGCCTGTGAACACATCAGTCACTGCGACAAGCGACATACGACATACTACAAATCCTACGCGACATGCGACATACGACAAGCGACAGCCTGTGAACCGGCCTTTAAACAATTTATTTTATACTTAAATTTGAAAACAAAGCAAATACTAATGAAACAATTATAAAGCAAGTGCAAAATCAATACCTATTGTTACACGAAAATTGTAGTTGCAGTTTAGCTATTCATTGATCTCTTGAAAATTGGCCAATCAAGTGACAGCCAAATATCGCTCGATTTTCGGTAATTGGGGAAGGTCAGGCAGTGACCGTTTGGAAAATAATTTACACAACGAAGAGACTGAAGTAAACCGAGTGGGACAATGCTATTAAAATTTGCAGGACCATAAAGAAACTGTTGAGCAAAAAACCTGCCTACTAGGGACATGTGTTAAAGATAGGACGCAAATCCTCCGCGCCTAACAATTTACATGCAAAACATAGTAATTCATATGGGTCAACCCATTACAAATATACCGCGTCCGGCGGTATAATAAAAACTCCCATTACGCACCAGAAATATATCCAAATAAAAAGGCTGCCACGGGAAGGCCGTTACTTGCCCCAACGACACTTCCTTCTCCCGACAGTTGCTCCCCATAACCCTGTCGTGCTGCATGGTTTTCTAAGAAACACGCATCAGGCTGCATGGTTTTCTCAATACAGTACAATCAGGTAAGCAAAATATTTAAACATTTTAGCATTTGTAGAAGCTTGCCGATTTGTGCAGAGGTATATAACTTAAATTTTCTAAAAAGTTCAGAACGTAAATGTGGAATCTTCACTTTGGAGAGGTCTGTTTGTATCGCTGGCAGATCCTGGACTCTTGGTCTGGCGGCGGCTTTCCGGGTGAGAGAGATTATGGGTTTTTAGGAAAGTATTCAGATCTTCAGCATAATATGGATGAGTCTCAAGCCTTTTTAATAAAAACAATAAATATTTAAGGACGTGTCACTTTATCATCGATAACCCTACGATTAACGGTTTTTTTGCTTTCAATTACGTCACAGTGGCATCAATCTAAACACTTATAGGGAGGGGGCTACTTAAGGTTTGCCCCGATTTTGTCCGATTGGCCTACCTTTTGACACAGATATAGAGCATGGGTGTGGTCACAAATATCGGGTACTGAGATCTTAGCAGCCCTCCAGGCCTGTGCAGCTGTCACTTCTATGTGCACGACCCCCATTTTGACAACTACCAACATAATTGATTAAAAATTTCTGCTGAGTGTGTTGGCTAACGCTGGGCAAAAAAGTAGCTCTCTCCGACGATGTTGTGCCAACCCGTTCGTAGGTCCCCCGTAATTTCTTTTTCTTCCAAAGTCAATCAGAACAATATCTGAGTTAAGCGGGTAGCCCATGTCAAGATAAAAGTTAGAACTCCCAGAACCCCCATCAGGAAAAAGGAAGTTCTCAAGCCTTTTTCATGCGCTTTTATCCAGCACTCAATGACAATGGCTACGTGACTACGTTGCGGATCTTTTCTATCTAACACTTTACTTCATGAGAAGTTGATAATATGTATATGAGTCATCAAATTTGTGCCATATGACCGGGGTGTACCGGGGGGAGGGTCCTCCTGCATTTCTCAAATTTTAGACTGAAAATTTGTGTGAATAGCATCCAATGTCCACAATATGGGTATCAAGATGAAGATGAACAAGATCGCGATAGATCTATATAAGTTCAGACAAAAATACATTTTTCAGAATGTCCAGACTCACGAACCCTCAGAACTTCCAGCAAACAGTTAACACTATGTAGTAGAGGATCAAATCTCATGTAAGAACCTCCAAGAACCTCCACAAAAGTTTGAAACTAAATATATGCAATTAGGGATCAAATCTCTTCGAAAACTTAAGTATCCCAAGAATCCAGAGAAACCCCATTAAATCAAAAGCTTCACAAAAACAATTAGTAGGTCAGAACGCCTCAAAGAGTGACTTTTATCTTGACATAGGCTGATAAGGCTGATAAACGTCACGAAACTTTTTGCTTTACAGTAAAGTACTGTAAAGAAAAGATGAGTAACAAGTTGTGTAACAAGTTCAACTTACTTTTAGGTTTCTTCTGAGACAACGAACGAACATCATGCTGATTTATTAATTTTTCTATTGGAAATGACAAAACTACAATACTCTTTTTCCGGTCTGCTCAGAACAAATATATCCGAGCGCTTAGCAATTCCAAAAAAATCTTCCGGTAAAGACCAGCTAAATTTAAAACTTAGTCCCTTCTTAAGATCAGACATGGAGAAATCACTGCACCGATCGAGTGAAATTGACATGTCGGGATGGCGAGCGTACACGCAGAATTTATAAAATTTGGATTTAACAGGCACAAAGGTGGATATAAGAAGCATCATCACTATTGTACACATAATCAGATTATGAATTCACATTTATCCATACTGGATTAAATCAGCGAGACCTGCTATTTTTTTAAACATTGAAGAAATATTTTCGGATCCCAAGTTAAAGTTAAATTGTACTTTACGTGCTTGGTAGTGTTGCATAAGACAGCTATTTGTCCAGACTTGACCACTAATTTACCCAAACTTGTACTTAATTCATAGACGATCATGACAATTAAAAAGCCGTACCCGTTCTACGCATATATAATAGTATTAGAACTATAGGCCTGAGAGCGCGCAACTTCCTACAGAATTTCACAATTCAAAAGTCAAACAAATGATTTACTTCAAAGTAAGGATCAACAAGCAACAGATTTGTGCAAAATTAGTCATGCATCGTGCAGAAACTCCTAGACCCGATAATTGTTACCTGCTGGTAACAATAGACCTGCAGCGAGGTGCCTGCTTTGTCAATTTAGTATTTTAGTTTTTGTAGTTTAGTTTTTATAAGGTATTGAACAGATCAATTACTCCAAACTGTTAGATCCTATCCAGCAGACATTTGTTAGGTCGATTCTGTACCCAAGAAACGAACTCATAAGAAAAGACCTCAAACAACCAAAAAATGAGTCAAGCTCTACCGAAGACCGACCTTCAGCAAATTTGCAAGCGAATGCAAATGACGAAATCGAAACTGAAATGTAACCAGTCAACTATGTGTATGCCGGTATTTTTAAATACATGTTTCAAGTTTGATCGATGTTAAAATTCCATTTCATGTATTATAGCCATTACGTTTTAAAAAAATTAGGACTGCAACAATACTAAATAGCAATAACATTAATTAACCACTGATGAAGTTAAGGTGAAAGTAAAGTTGAAGTAATGAGATATATGTATGTACTTATTCATGACGACAGAAATCCGAAGAAATCTCATCTATGACGTGACATTAGAAATGTTATTTGACGTTCATGGAAACAGCTAATTTGCATAGTTTTTGACTTAACTGATTGTGTGAACTACAGAGTAACGTGTGCATTTTATAGAAAGCTGTATAAAACGCATTACTTGTGTGTTAAAGTTATCGCCAAACCGACTATAGTAGACCTGCTGCGCCGAGGCGCACATGGACAAACGCCCGACCAGCTGCTAGGACCGAAACTCAACAACTGAACTGATAATTCACATTTTTCAGGCTCAACCAGGCCCAAAAGTTACAATCGTGTTAGCATGACTACCGCTTCTAAAACACAGAAATGACAATTCCATAGCTTGTATCCCTCTAATACCTATAACTTTATTACCTGCTGTTTGAAGTTGCCGACATCAGATAACAAAACTCAGTTTCACTCATTGCCTACACTCAAAACTGACAATCACTCATCTACCTACAAATTAATCCTCCAAAACTAAGAATCCCTCAATTACCTACAAACGACATCAATAAAATTAAGTGTCACTCATGCCATAGGAAGGCTAGCATCAAAAGCTATACCGCATTGCTTTCTGAGAAGTAAATCTGAGAATCTGAGAAATCGCCTACGGTTATTCACCGTATCTGTCCAAGCCGGCTAGATTAGAAACAGGCCAGCAAGCAGTCAAGCAGCCATATACTGGTTGGCCGGCCGGTGACAGTTTTTTCGTCCTATTGCCTTATACAGGCAACCGTGCGCCTTGAAAACCATTAAATATTCATTTATACATGCATACATTTTTATACATTTAAAACTTTGTGGGTCGCCTTTGGTCTGGGTCAAATTAGTGTTCTAGTTGAGTGGGTCATGATTTACAAAAAATGACCCAGTTTCCATCCCTCACCGTCTGTGTAAGTAAGATCGAAATAAAGTTTTCCTGCACAGGTGCCAACGTGGTCATAACCACAAAAATGCTTAGCTAGGCTGGCTGGTTGGCTAGCTAACCACTTTTGCACTGAAATATTATCATTGTAATTGCTTCAATATGGTATACTGATCAACCCTAGCTCTGTTCGTCATAAAAGTATGCATTGGGCGCGATTGGCTGTCGATTTACTTTTACAGTTAAATACTATCCTTGTGAGTGTTCTAATTGGTGCATTGGTCGGCCCTATTTCAGTTTTAGTTTCAGTTTCAGTTTAATCTGCGATTGAAGATAATTTTAGTTTCAATCGGTCGAAGAAAGTTTCGGTTTCAGCTTAAGTTTCAGTCGGGAACGCAAAATAATTTCAATCTCCATTTTGGTTTCAGTTCTTTCAAAAACTACCGTTAATTACTATTAATAACTGTAGTTAAAACTACAGTTGTTAACTTCAGCCTTCAGAAATAATATAAATTAACGATTACTCATGCTCCTACTGTAGAGTATTAACTAAACAACGTCTTAAAATCGTCGAATGTTCGTGTTTTGAGGAAAGACTGATAATAGTTTCAGTCCTGGTTTCAAGTCTTTGATCGAAGTAGTTTCAGTTTCAATTAGGTCACCTCCCAAAATAGTTTCAATATAAGTTTCAGTTTCAGTGACTGATACCGAAACCTGTATACACAAACCTGGAAGCTACAGTTTCAATTTCAGTGACTGAAGCATCACTAGCTGTTAGATAGCTAGTTAGTGTGCCAACAGATTAGTGTTTGACACTTGCATTTACTTGGGTACGGTTAATTTTAAGAAAAATCAAAAATCGAATAAAAAGTCACTAATTTGGAAATCTGAATCAAATCGCAGCTTGTTCAAATGATCGAAATCGAGCTGCATCGAATAGTTTCAAATTTGAGTGGTTGTAAATCAAACTGAATCGAATCGTGCATTTCGGAGCAGTAGTAAAACTGAACTGAATCGAATCGAAAATAAAATCGTTGAATCAATACAACCCTAACATGTACCTTTATTTGTGAAACCAACGGAATCCGTGTCTAACAATTTTGAACAAAAACGACCCTCCCCTTAAGGCGATTCCTTTCGGGCACATATTGTTATTTGGTGGCGTAAATCATGATGAAATTTGATGAAACTTTCCGAAATAAGTCCTCTTAGCGTTCTAACACCCTCCGTGCAATCCCGATTCAAAAATTCGAGATTTCCGGTCAGAGTGGTTTCCCCCAATTTCTGAACGTTTGGCAACTGCTATACAGTTATGACTATCTGCTATAGCTATACACTTATGGCAACTGCTATACACTTATCAAATAATCCCACATTTCTTGAACTACGCAAGCCGTGAAATCAAACTAAGGGCGTCGATCTGAAGGTCTCACAGGGACAAATTATCCGACGCATGATCGTCTTCCAACTGCTATCCTGTAGGCTGCTATCATAAAAATGTAGTTTTTGCAAAATCACGACCAATATTTTCCAAAGATTGTGGAGCATTCACCATGCAAGCTGGAGGGCTGCTACTGAACAAATGTGTTCTGCACAAATATACCCAGGGACGATTTTTTAGTTGTCCCGACTGCTGCTTTCTAGCTAAAGTAATCGCTTGACAGATTTGGAAAAGTAGGCAAAATACAGGTTACGCACACATTTCAGCTTATTTCTGTACACCGAAGAGCGATTTCACAATAAGTAGAAAAATCGTCCCCAGCTATTTGATGGAGGTATCGAATGATATAACCGATGTCTCGCAAAAAATTTACTTGAGTCTGCAAAAATTCTGGAAAATTATACTTCTTCTAAAATGTGTTAAAAATATTTTAGAAAAGTAACCTTAGTTTCGTGGCATGCATTAAAAAGAGATAATGTCAAGCTACATTTTGATATAAAAATGGTTTCTTAACTCCAAGTATATAATGAATGAGTAATAATGGTGCAAACTTTATGTGACCACAAGGAATCCCCACCTTAAATACAATTCTTCAGAGGGTTATTCCGCTTGATATCTCTATGAAATGGCGTTCCCAGATTATGAGGGATTGTCCCAACATTATCGCTAACTGAGCTTTGACTAATTTTCACAATTTTCGCAAGCGATTGCTTTGTATACTGGTAACCAATAAAAACCATTAACTATAAGTTGTCAGTTTTACTTTAAACTAGTATTTGTTTACATCAGTTTACATAAGACAGTTCTATTCTAGTCCAGTTCAATTAACATAGGGGGCATTGAAAGTCAATTCCATTGTCTGTTGTGTATCCATTGTCCTGCAATTCCCGTTCAGCTTCATCGATGGCATTCTTGTCATCGTCGGTTGGATGTCCCAGAGTGTTGTAGATGTGAGTGATATCCTGAGTCTGCTTGTCGACCTGAGCCTTATAGAGCTGCTTTTTACGGTTGGCAATTTCCTGAATCTTCTTCTGAGCCTGCTTGGTCCCGCTGAACAGCTGTTTCAGCACCACCTGTTGTTGAGCAACATTTTCGATCTGCTGCAGCTTAGAGATACCAGCCAGCCGGTCCATGATGCACATGTTGGACACATTGACATAGGTATCGGACAGGGTGTAGAGGAACTTCGAAACCGTCGCAATTCGCACCGCTTCCTCTCCCAGAACATCCCGGACTGGTTCCAGGGCGTCTTCACCAAGGATTGCCACCACTTTGCCAGCCTCCGTACTGTACTGGAAGAAGTTGTCCACGTTGTTCTTCATGGTGACACTGGCAACACTGGAGATGATCTCGAAGAATCGGATCAACTGTCCCCACTGTTCCTTCAGTTTGGAGATGGCGGCGATACCCTGTTGGATGATCTTTCGGATCTGTTCGTAGTTGACCTTACTGAGATCATAGGAGGATAGTTTGAGCAGGACATCGGTCATTTCCTTGTTCACGGCCACCACCTGCTTGAAGTAGTCGTCGTAGCGCTGAGAGGTCTCGGCCAGCGTATGCTGACGAACAGCGGCCTTGTAGCGTTCGTTGGCGAAAGCGCCGCTGAATTCGCTGGTACCGCCGCTGCCACCTCCTTGGCGAACCGAACCTCCTCCGGTCTGAGCCTTCATGGCAACGAATTTCTTCGCCTTAGAGACCAGACCTTGCAACTTCTGACGGGCTTCGGCCACCACATCGGCACCAACTCCGGCGATGTTGTCGGCTGCGTCTTTCAAGTTGCTCACCAGATCGGTAGCTTCATCGATCAGTTCCTGGACCTGGCCAGCCCAGCTTGAGTGTTTGCCGGAAATCGTTTCCTTGGCAGTCTGAAGGCCGACCAGAACCGACTGTAGGTACTTGTCGATATCCCCCACTCCTCCGGATCCGGTCTGATTCAGTCTTCCCTGCAGCTCCGCCAACCAGCCATCGACCTTGCCCTCCAGTTTTACGAAGACGTTGTAGAAATTCTCGGCAATATTCAGCACTATCTGATCTTGAATCATTTTGGTGGCATCCTGGAAGTATGAACCGCTATCACCACCCGACGGGAGGGAGGCTGACCCACCATCCGGACCCGACCCGCCAAGACTGAATCCTCCCATGGCCATGGAGACCAGTTGCATCGGGTTAAGCTGGCGCACCAACTCCATTCCGATGGCCTTCCAGCCGGTCGGGATTTCCTTGAGGGCCTTTTCGTAGGCTTTCCTATCGGCATCCAACTGTTTCGATACCTTCTTGAATTCCTGCTCGGTGAACTTCTGCCGCTGAGCCAGGAATTCCTTCTCCTTCCGGGTCATGTTCAGCTTGATCTGCAGCTCATGGATCATCTGCTCGGTCACACCTTTGGTGGACGAAATCGCCTCGTCGATTTCGCCCAGCAAAAGCATCACACTAACGAACTTCTCATCCGTGGCTCGGGCAAGAGTGACACACTCATCAGCAGCGGCACTGATAGCATCCAGGGGGATGTGCATAAATCTTTGGACTACATCCGGTGACCCGGTGGCCAGAAACTTCAGACTAACTTTAACGTTTCTGGGAATAGACATCATATGAAGGCGGATCATATCCATGTTTTTGTGAGCCTCATGGAAGGCTTGCCAGCCTTCGTTGCTCAGCTGAATCATGGTAGGCTGAAATCGGGTGTGATGAATGTACTGGTAGGGTTTGGTGGTTTCCTGGGCAAACTCAAAGTCTTTCTGATTGGCCAGAACGATGAGTTGACCGATCAAGGCGACGGCCAACGGTCCTGGCATCAGATACTCTTCCCATTTCGAGTCGATGTTCAGGGCAAGATACATTTCCATCTCCTGGCCCTTCAGATTTCGCTCTTTGGCATCGGCGAGTGCAGTGCCTGAAATAAGCAATAGACAATAGTTTCAAATTTACCCAAAAAGTTAGATCATACGATTTATATATGATACATACTTGATGTATGTATTTGATACTTTATACACCAGAAAATTGAACGTCAATGTTACTTTGCCTTTAACAGCAGTCGTAGATTGATATCGATCTCAGGATTGGCAGAATCGATTTTCTATCTTGACTGATATTCAGCTGCAACTTTTGGAACCTGTTCAGATTCAAATCCCGATTAAAACAACAATCTAATAATGCAAGGTATGTAACATGCTCTTGAGATCACGGTAACAGCAGACGACTTTACTAGTCAATATCATTCTCAATTATGCAGAATTTTTCTGCACTATCTAGCTTTAGCTTTGAGTTCGATGTCCTTTGGATCCAATTTTTTATTTAGGTAGCAAGAGGACTATCCCAGCATGAATTGCAGTCTTACTTTGCGTTGATCGTTTCTGTCGAAGAGGTACCATAAGATCGTTCAGCATCAATTCCATGTCTTCCGGGGTTCCGGCGCCAAAGGCGCAGATAACGCCCAGAACGGATAACAACAGCCAAGCTTTACCCATTTCGTTCGACTATCTGAAAAAGTAGTGCATGAATAAGCAATCATGAGAGCAAACTCAAAGCAGGCTTTGTTTCCAGTATGACGAAGCTGCTGAGCACACTTGCCTGTAGCGCTTGTATAGTTTGAACCATAGATTAACGCGGGGAGGTCTGGGGTGCTCCAAGCCTCAACCAACTCGGACAA